>JAZGTJ010005240.1:0-28109 GCA_036877575.1 Botia almorhae | reverse complement strand
AGTGTGTTCAGAATCGATTTAAATCTCATCGAGGCGCGAGAAAAGCAGAGAGTCACAGCGCATTACGGGCCTTTTATGTGTTTTTTGATGTAGCTTTGCGTTTGCGTAATTTGGTGTCACGCTGGAGATGGGGCGACCCCCAACTGTGACCAAAACGATAAGCGCTCCTAAAGGAAAAGGGCACGAGGGGAGCCCTGACGCACGCGGTATGTCTTCTATACCTTCATTACTCCTTTTCTTCAGAGGAAAACGGCCGCAGGTCTCACCATCACATCCCAACCCGGTTTCTCATTCCCGTTACACTTCCGAAGCCATTCCATTAAAGGAAGTCCGCTCGCAGCTGCGCCGTAACTTGGTGGAGATTTGGAAGTCTGGCTTAACTAGCGCGACTCATTGTTTTGGATTAAAATGTGGATGGCGAGTGGGCATGACAACACGATATGGAAAGAGGAAATGGGGAGGAAGTGACGGGAGAGAGGAATGCTGAGAAGGAAAAAGGATTTTGCATGCATGGAAATAAAAAGACAAAAAGAACTGATGAGTGAGGGAAAGAAAGATAAGAGAAGAATAATGGGCAGTGCTTTGAGCTTTTGTAGATCCCTGACACACACACACACACACAGTGTTCACATGGTCTTTGTTGAATACACTGAATAGTGCTCTATTCATTAGGGATAATGTATTCCAGCAGCAGGCCTTACTGCCTCACTTCAAAGACCTGGAGTAAAACATAATTCCATTGGTTCTTTAAAAGCAAAGCTTGAGTCGTATTATGTTTTCTGATAGTCTTTCAGAATCTGATTTCTTCTTTCCTGTAAGCCTGTAAGTAATAGTTATGCGTAAAATATGTTTGAAACATTTATTTCTGAAGGATTATTGTTCAAGATGCTCACGTTTCCCGTAGATATAAAACCAGTCACAAAAAGGTGCCAAACAGCCGCACATTCTGGCAATAACTTGGCAACAGTACGGCCACTTTTCTGAGTACCCCTATATGGCCCTTATAAGACCTGTGTCAAAATTTCAGTGTGAACTGTATGATATAACACAGTGTCTGGAAAGCTGCTTTTAAACTGTAGCTTGCCAAGGTTCCAGCAACTAATAAGTTAAAGTAGTTTAACTACAAGATATTGTACTTGTGTAAAGTTATTTTAAAGTATTTTGTCACAGCTGCTGTAAAATAGGTTATTGTCGAAAAAGTCGTTCTGCTATGACTCTGACCTTGAAATAATGTTTGAATATTTAAATGTAGGAAAAATATTTAGAATGCAACATCTGTACAGGCCTCAAATCTACACAAGTTATTGGTCTTTCTTTTTAACTAGTAAAACCCTGCTGGATGACTCTTGTCGAGTAGTGCTGCATAAAGTTAATCAATACTTTATATGTTCATCTCTATTTATGGTTTTGATTGACAACATGTTGGATCAAAGCCTACATAAGCTGGAGTGAGCCGGGTTTGAGCTGGTCTGGTTCAGAATTGTGTGCGTGTCTGTGTGCATGTGTGTGTACGCATGTCTGCATGTGTGTCTGTGTGTGTGTGTGTGTGTGTGTGTGTGTGGGCCTGGGCTGCATCCCTGCCTCTTGCCTGGTGCCAGCACCCCATAATGCACTTTTTATAGGCGACCTCTGATTTCCTGGATGGAGTGGGTATCTCTGTGGAATATCAATGACTCTTTTCTGAAACAGTGCAGTCAGTGGACATGGGCTGAATCAGCCCCCGCAGTGTGTGTGTGTGTGTGTGTGCAAGAGTGTGTGCTGCTCTATGAATCTTGCAGTCTGTATACTGCTAAACTTGTGTATGTTTGTCCTATGAGTTGTTTTATTGATCTAGCACTCATAAAAAGCAATGCGTACCCCCTATACGAACTGCATCACATCGAGTCTCCAGTGAGTCTTATTGTAACCGACCAAGTTTTTGCAAATAATGAATGTATACTTTTGATGTAAGCAATATATGCGGGGAACTGAATGAGACGACTAAGCAGCAAAATATTGTGTGTGTGAGCTGTACTCGGCAGGGATGACACATGAATAGCAATGTGTAGAGCAGGCCATAGGTTCCTCTCAATCTGGAGATCTACCCACAACATGGAGGCTTTACTTTTGAGTTTGTTCAAACCAAACTTCTCTCTTCCCCCTCTTTTTTTACTGCTTCAATTCACCAACTTATATTTTATTATTCCTGTAATCAGTTATCGTTGTATCAGATTTTGAGGATTCTTCGCAGGAGGGTTCGAGAATGGAGCCGTGCCCGTGCTGGGTGAAAAGTGGGCACTTGTAATTCAATGATGTGTTGGTGTGCTGGGGGACTCAGGCCGGCCAAGACTGCATGAAGTGAATTATAGCCTCTCAATTAAATCTGGGCATCTATGAAATATTGAATCAGAAACTCTTAAAGATTCCAGTCACGCCAAGGTGCCGCATAAAAGCTGACGGACTGCTTCCCCCAGTCTGTCAGTGGCAAGGCTGGGGCTGATCTCTCACACACACAGTAATTTACACACTGCTTACTCAACCTCATGCATGAAAATCTCTCCTGCTCTCTCCGACTCATTTTAATTGTCTTTCCACTGCATGTTTTTTAGTTTATCTTTGGCTAAGAATGAAAGTCTGAGTGCGTTATTGAATTAAAGTGTATGTGTGTTATTTATATTCGGCAGTACCTTTGAACTCTTACTTAATAAATGCACCTGCCTTGTAATTCAGTTGTAATTCATGGAAGTATTTCTATTAGAGGGTATAACAGACATTTTGACAGTATGCTCTGGTCAAACTCAAGCATTGAAACTTATTAATAAGATCTTGTTAATGCAACAAAGTGCTTTTATCATGCATGAATGGATGGACATAACAGGAAGAGAATAAAGAGCTGGCTAGCCATTGTTCAGTAAAGGATTCGGGGTTAGCGCACGAGCGTCACTTAATTTTCTGATATTTGATATTATACAACAGTTTCTGTCCTTGAATCTGATTCCACGAGTATTGGGACTAATCTAGAATTCTTTAATAGTTTAAAAAGTGTTTAATATTTTATCTGAAGTGTGTGATTTTCCTTCAGTGCAAAAAGACTTTTTTGCTTAATATGCAGATAAAACTAAAAGTAAACCATTTGCAGGGTGACACTACAGACAAATGTTAACACTGTCACTGTTCATTTTTGCCTCTTTGCCAAACCAACAAAGCAACATTATCTCAACTAGGGGCACGAGTTTTGGATGGACCGTCTTTTTTTGTCCTTTCAGTGGCAGATAGAACGTTTGATCCATTTTTTTGCAGTTCTGTTTAGCGCTGGTTAAGTTGGAGACAAGCTTTTTGCATTTTTACTTTTTTTAAAAGAGATTCTCAATGTTTATTATGTTTATTTAACCCGTTGAATGGCCTCATAATGTAGAAAATGTTAGATTTTACTATGTTGGGAGGTCAAGTTCCTTACTGTAGTTAGTTTTATAATTTCGTTTTATGTCAGTAGATATTTTCATGTGTGTAAAGTAGCCATTGTTTTTGCTGCCAAGTGTGATGCATCATTCTTGCTGCAGAAATTACAGCCAATAAAGTGGAACATCATGAAAATGACATCACTTCCTGTCATTTTCTGATAGAATGGTTTTATATTGCTCGTGATACAGAAGCTGGGTGGATATTTGAGAAAGAACTCGTGCAGTGGTTTGACTGTTGATTCATTGTTATTAAAGGTTTCTGAATCTCACTCCATCTGTGAGGGCTATGAATTATTTATCCTGTCATGTAAATGCAGCGTGGAACTTGGGCACACCGGGGACCGACTGTATGGATGCAGTTTACATCAAACGGCTTAAAAATGACTCGCAGACAGTACGTCGTATGAAAACATGAGGCGTCTCGTTTCCACAGACCAAAAGATTATCTTCGAGCATAAATGTTACTGTTGTATCAACATTACAAGCACTGGTATCTCCTGAGATTCTTCGTTTTAACTCCAGGGCGGCGCTCTTCATGCTAAAGTGTGTAGTTTTGCTCAAAACATACATTTAAGAATTCCCCATTTGCTCCCCCCTTTATTTCCCTTCTCTTTTGTTTTTCTTCATTTTCCTCTTCTCTCATTTGTCTCTCTCTCACTAAAGAGAGAACAGTGTGGCGATGTGGAGAGCAGTTTTGGGTCATTTGATGATGGAAGTATCAGACTGAATAATTCAGATCTCAGTCAGAGAAACCTCCGGGCTGAAGGAGACGCTGACTTTGAGGAGACTGGTAGACGTTCACCGTATACAAACACACACACACACACACGTGTGCTCACATATGAAGGCTGGGTTAGTTTTACGGGTTAATGCATTCACATTAAACCTTTATTGGATGTGAACCGTGGTTAGCGTCGAGTCAGCGCTATGCCTGGTTGTTTGTTATGAGTCTGAGCTGTTGGTATGTTGCTGGTTTGATATACTGTAACTGAAAAAATAAACTTTTACACAATTACATGTGGAAGAACCTTATTTAAAGATTTTCTTCTAAAGATTCTTTCTTGAACCTCATTATTTGTCCTTGACTTCTCTGCTTTTAATAAAATAAATTGTAAACACTGCTGCCAAGATGAAACAATATTTTTCACTGCCCACACGTTACTCTTGTGCGGTTGTCAAATAAACAATCCCTTATTTGCATTAACTCAACTTTGTGTCCTTTTCACACCTGGCTAGTCTGTTGGGATGTGTACACACACACACACACACACACACAGAAACGTGGCCATATGTAAATTAAACACTCTCACGAGTATTAGCTCAAGGTCGTGGGACTTTGCAACTTAGCCTGGCTGCAATGCTCAAAGTTTCCAGTCAATAAAATGTTGAATTATTGTTAAACTGTTGTTTTTTTGACACCGTGTCAAATCAGCTTAATTAATACTGGCCATCTGCGGACTTTCATAGCGATTTTTCATATTGGTGTGGTCTTCCTGACAGGCTTATGGAGACAGAATCACAGGCAATAAAGAACTTGTAGAACAGATTAACCTTTCATTATCCATCTCTATTAGCAGCTGTGACCGCCCCAGGCCACATAGATCCCCATACCTCATCGTGAACACACACCTGTCATGCTAATTTGGATGAAAACGAATAAGGTGAAGACCACAGGATGCTGTAAAGAACCAGCTGTTATAACAGAGGTTCAGAGTCCACTTAGAAGGGACCCATAATTCAGTTTTGCTTTAGACCCCGCCCCCCAGACAGGAAGTGAGAGAGTGCTTCCCAGCTAGCAGTAAACATTCTCAGAAAGTGGCCAACGTTTTCTAAAAGTTCTCTCAAAGTTCTCAAAAAATGTTTCTGCAGTAACATTAGTGAAAGTTATATATCACATCATAAATGTTACTTGGAAGATAGTGTAACGTTTTACAAAGTTACGGAATTTAAAAATGTTTGAATAATGTTTAATGTTGAATAACGTTTGTTACTCAATGGAAACGTTAGGGAAATGTTATTACAACCTAAAATTGTTAGCTGGGCAGCATCCACAACCGCACCTTTAAGTCGATGCCCGTTCGCCGATGCTGTTCTCTTGATGTCAGAAATAAGCCAGAATCTCATTACTGAGAGAAAATACCAGGGGAACACTTGAAGCTGGTTTCAGATAAGCTACAAGTGAGAAATTGCAGTAGC
Organism: Botia almorhae; assembly: GCA_036877575.1. Lineage (NCBI taxonomy): Eukaryota > Metazoa > Chordata > Actinopteri > Cypriniformes > Botiidae > Botia > Botia almorhae. The sequence goes on along the minus strand of JAZGTJ010005240.1, from coordinate 22,473 downwards.
TTGAAAGGGTACCAGCCTCAAAATTTCAGTCTGCTAAGAAAGCCCTCAGTCATCATAGCACTTGAGGGCGGAAAGGAAATCTATGGGCAGCTGGAATCTTTTCTGTAAGGTGTTGCCTAGAGATGGGAACAGAAACGATGAGCTGTCTCGATAAAAATATCGCACGAATCTGACTCAACATGGATCAGTGCTTAAAGGCTGCGTTGGTCTGGCTCTGGAAGCTTTCGGAATACCTAGCTAACAATTTTAGGTTGTGAAAATGTTTCCCTAGCGTTTCCATTAAATGAAAACGTGAAATATTGTTTTAAGTATTCTAGGAACATTGAAAATGTACTGTTATTTAGATGTTGTATGAACACTATTGCTTGTTAATAAAAGTGTTATTTCAAGAATTGTTTTTAAAATAAATCACTAACAATTTAAGATTTTGATATGATGTTAAAAACTAATTTTTTGTTTACTAAACAAAAATGTTTGTTCTCTGCGAACTGGGTAGGTTATAGAAAATTTTAAATTGTTATGTAGTCACGCTTGTGTTGTTCAACAACAAAAGGATGGTTTCAATTTTCGATTCTATCTATGACAGTATTTCAAGTATAACTGAGGTTAAATGATTGTCATTTAATTAAAACAAATCTAACGACAGAATTTGCATTTTCAGTAAACCGTTCTTTTAACAGCTCTGATGTTTTGTTTAAATATTCTTGTTTCTTCACAATGGTTATAGTAAGATATTAAGGTGCGGTGTCATAAGAAAACCTATTAAAGAACGTTTGTTCTTTAGTTCTGCAGGAAACCAATACAGAATCAGTGTATATATATATATATACATATATATACATATACATATACATATACATATACATATACATATACATATACATATACATATATATATATATATAGCTCTTCTGTGTTTCAGCACCTCACCGCTGTGCTGAGAAAATGCTTTAGCGTGTTAAGCTGCTGATGAAAGCTTGTCAGTGATATGTTCGCTTGTTCCGATCAAGCCCCAGACCCACCCGTCATCACCCGTCCGCTATAGAACAAGTAACTTAGACATGGGTGGCGTTTCCCCAATTTCACACACAGCTGCCTGTAAGAGGACAAGCGAGCAGGAACATGGAGGAGGAGGAGCGGGGTCAGGTACAAGCAGAAATGTCATTAGAAGTGTGTGTGTGTGGAAAGCCATGTTATTCCTCAGAGCTAATCACCTTGTGCTTCTAGCCTGTCTGCAGTCTTGTCCATTCCCCTGTAATTCAGTCAATGTGAAATTGGCTGACTCTGCTCGTGCGTGTAGGTGTGTGTGTGTGTGTGTGTGTGTGTGTGCGTGTGCATGCTCTATAACAGTGGACTTGGACCTCTGGTACTCAACAGCTTTGTCCACTGGGCTGGTGTTGAAAACTCGATTCTGTCCGCTCAACTCTTTCAAAACCTCTGAAGGACCTTGACCCCGAGCCAGCTGGTGAGTTCATGCTACATGAGGCCTTAAGCAAGTCCAAACAGGTCTGTGCACTTAAGACTTCAGTCTCTGAATGAGCAGAGGATGGAATGGAAGGTTCTGCTAGAGAAGAGAGCTTAGCCATGTCGTGATCTGAGAAGGGTCAGTGGGGATTAATGATATCTGGAGCCTAATGTGCTGTATATAAAAAGTCTCTAAAACCAGCGTATTTTCTCACAGGTGACACATAGTGACCACAAAAAGTCTCGCACACATTTCACAGCATTAGGTAACAAAATATCAAGCCATCTGCAAACAAACACTGCGTCCAGCCATCTGCGCTAGACGTTTTCGAGCTTTTTCGAGCTGTTTTTCTTGCTTTTGGTGGCATTTCTTTTAACCAGCTGATCTCAAGGTCATTTTTAGTGAATGTGTGGGGTTATTTCTCCTCAAGTTTCGCTGCTGTTGCTAACGAATGGAACGCTCTGTGCTTTATTGATCGCCTTGCGTATCTGATTTTTTTAAATTCATGCCTAACAAGCTTTATATTTTTTTTAAAGAGTTCTACCCAAAGAATGTCCTTGTGCTATCTTTCTTTTTAATACATGCCACTTGGCTTGATATCTTGTACTCACTCTTGATATTTTTACACCCACCCTGCATTTCAACCCCTTATTTAAATTTTGGTTCGTTTGGTTTAAACAAGATCATAATCATGCCTGTTGCCTGCACACAGGCTGTTAGAAACCAGGTGGTGTGTGGCTTTACAAGCGGAGGGGCTTTGGTGACAGTAAGCATATGTGTAACATCTGCAGAAGACGCTGAGTTGACGCTCCTGTCATACCAGTTGCATACGTGGAGTGTAATGTAGCGGAAATCCTTTCGCCCAGAACACCCTGCTGACTCTGCCTGTCAGAAGCACGTCCGTTCAGACTGACTTCACATCACATCTTCTGCTCAAAGTGAGTTCAGCCCTCAACAAATGAGCTGATTCTTGCTAATAATGCCTCGGGGAATTCTGTGGAAAGTTTTAAATGAGCGCCTTTGGGGGATTTTTATGATTAAATGAAGATGATGCAACAGAAGTACAAATTAGCATTCGCGTCTAAATGACTACAACTGTTTTAGACGAGCTTGAAAATGTGGTCTAATTAAAACTCTACAGGGATAGTTCAGGCAAAAATAAAACGTTACACATTTCATTACTCGCCCTCCTGTTATGCAAAAAAAATAATTAAAAAATATATTTGAAATATATTGTTTTGCAGTGGTTAAATGTTGTAACCAGTAACAAACGACTGTGAGACCTGTAGCAGGGATGTAAGGTAGATTTTTTGGGGGGTATCTTGGAGATTGCTCTGTCATATATATCAATTTATAAGACTTGTAAAACTAGTATTGCCACTGTTTGTGCTCCAAGGACAGATAAGAATAACCAAGCCTGATTTAGCCCAAAGTTCTTTACTTGCACCTTATGGAACTTTGCTTTGCTTGTCACGATCACCTTGAGTTTGCTCCAGATAAAACTATTTTTGCATAATCATCTTGTACTAAAATGTTTCCTTTAAAATATGTTTCAAAAACTGGACGTTGGGAAAAGTGCTATAGAAATAAAATGTCATTGTTCGCTGGTACAAATCCTTTTATAATAAGGTGTTTGTCGGACCATTTTAGACTGATTTGGGAGCTTCAATTCCTGCTGCCCACAGGAGCCTCTTGTTGGCGATTGGTAGTCGTCATTATCCTTTCAGAGAAAATCTCCACAGTGGAAAAACAACCTTGTGCTTCATATAGGCATGATTTGAATATTTGATATACTAGGAAATCACTTAATAGTGTCAGTTTCTAAAATAGCACTTGAATAATAAATGGATTATTTCTTTACAGAAAAATGTACATCCAGTCTAATACAGTCATAGAAGCAAGTCTCTGAAAATCTCTAAATTGCTCTGCATGTGGACTAATACAGCCACATACTTAACACTTCCAATCCAGCTAATAGGAAACATTGGTTAATGTTCTCTAAAAGTTCTCAGAAATGTTCTTGCATCAACAGTAGTATTTTTTGTTATATATGAATATATATTTAAAAAAATGTTATAATATAAATATAACATTTTTTGTTATATTTTGTATATGATGTTATATATCATATATCAGAAACATTGCTCTTAAGCTGTTAGTGGAACGTTTTAAAAATGGTACATAACTACACGTGTTTGAATACAGTGTCTAAAAATTGGAACTTGTAAATGTTCCTAGAACCTTAAAATAACATTCGTTTTTGTTGCTTAATGGAAATGTTAGAAAAACGTTTTTACAACCCGAAATTGTTATCGAGTAATTAGCTAATTTCTAGCTGCTTTCCCCCAGCACATACACATGCTCGCCTTTGCCGTGCACTATAACTAGATACCTCATGTTCTCTTCGTAGCCACGGGCAACGGATCCATGCGGCGAGGCGTGTGGCTCGACAGGGCTGCGTGTTGCAGGGGTTTGGAGTCACAGACTCTGATGTTATGGGTTTTTTAATGAGAGGAGAGTTGCAGGCGGAGAGGCCATGAGTGTGATAGAATAATCCCCTACTGAATTATTCATAGCAACATGTGAAATGAAACATGGCCCAGATTAGCGCTTTTCTGCTCATCGCCCCCGTCCCCTGTGGACTCCACGAACCGCCACCCCGGAGAAGATTTAACGCGCGCCCTCCGAAACCACACCGTACTGCGCAGATGTGAATGGCAGAGCGCTGTCGTCAGTTGCTCGACATTACGCGGGTTTGCGTGATCGGTCAGTAATGATGGAATCAGGTTGTGTTGCACGAGTTTAATTTATGAAACGACGCACGTGCAGATTTATTAAAATGATAAACCGTTCACATAATAGCTGCAATCCCATTTTTTAGCCACAAAGATGCAGAAAAAGCGTTCTTTCAATCCTCAAATTTGTACTTGGAACAAGATGGCAAACGTGACTAAATGTGGTGACTGAATATGTTCAAGGTCTTTGCCATGAGAGTTGCGAGAAATTGTTTTCCAGCTAAAATGAGTCACTTCAAATGTCATCACGGATGCCTTTGAATCCGAGCCCTGTAAATTGCAGCACCTTCCCAAAACGCAGAGCCTGGCAGATTTTGTTTACATCTATTAAGATGATGGTTATCTAATGGCATATGAACAGCTGGGGGTTAATAGCTGCTGGAGAATTCACTGAATAAGCAGGGCACATCTCAGTGGTCTGGGGAATTAGCAACACGCAGAACGACGCTTCTGCAAACTCGTGATCTATGCCGAGATCTCACCGAAATGGTGTACAGATGTACAACGTCATGTTTTGTCTTCGGTTCGGATGTCACGCTGGCAAAGTTTGTAGTTCCTCTGCCTTGTGCCATCCTTGTTGTTATTTTGGAGTAAATCATAATTCTGGCCGTTTTTGGGGGGTTTGTATAGATTGTTTGGAGCCAGAGGCGGTTCTGGAGGGCAGCACTTAGAAAGCATAGCCACAGCACTTTACCATCCATCAGGAGAGTTACCTGGAGAGAGGCTTCAAATGCATTACTCAGGCATAACAAACATGCTTTGTGTCATTTTCACCCCGTGGGATGGACTAAAATCACACTGCCCTAACACAATAAAGACATGGAAATTGGGAATCTGCAGGTCCCTCTTTCTCCTTCAAATCTCTTTCTCTGTCTTCTATTCACTTTTCTTCTTGAAGGCCTTCCCCAGATTTTTAGCTTGCACCTTCAGGCACTGGTACAGCCATACCATCAAGTCAACATAAACTCAAAATTCACTTTCCTGCTCTTACTGTGCACAATAGTCCCAAGAAATAATACATTATGCTGAAAGACTTCATAGGCAAACTTTATCTTAGTCCATGAGAATGGGAAGTTGCAACAGACTTCTTAAGTGTTGTGACGTAGTTCAAAGCGAAATGGAAACATGGGGGCGTGGCTTGCATGATTAGATTTAGAAAAGTAGCTGTTTCAAAGCTTGCCGTAGACTGACTGTTGGAAGGGTGTGGTTAAAGGCTTTGACTCCGCCCAAGCCTTCAGACTGACATCATCATCAAAGGTCCACTCTTCCAGAGGGGAAGTACATTTTCAAATTTTTTATTAAGTAGAATAATATATATTGATTTCATAGTGACTTAAAATGTTTTTTAGTGTCGAAACCAAGGCGACATATATGAATCTGTATGAATCATAAGTTTGAGTGTTTTACAACCCCAGTCTCTTCCTCTCCTCTATTTGCCGTTGGCATGGTTTTGGCAGAGATGGAGACCCAGTCTCTACATACAATATGGCAAAGTTCATGAGGAAGTCAGGCGGTCCAGGGCCTAATTAACCCAGCCATAAAGGAGAGCTTGTTGCCATGGTGAATGTCATTGAGGCCTCCGCTGCTGTAGATCCCAAAAGGATCAGGGCTAATTGCAAATACAACCTTAGCATGGGACATTGCCTTGAGCAGGCGTGGAAACGGCACTATATGCCTGTTAATGAAGCCGTGAAGCAAAGCTCTGAAATCTGCCATTCGCTCATGATTGGATTGGTGCGGTTCACCATCAGTCATATCACTGATAATCGCCTAGATGATCATTTAGTGCACTAGATAGGGATGGTTTGCTATGTTAGTATAGTGTGTTAGTGTATTTCACCATATTAAACATCAAATGCTTTTATTCAGGATAAAGCCAAACAAGTAAATAAAAGAATAGGGCAGATTAGGGCTAGAGACTTAGACAAGCGTTATTGTCATTATGCACGTGTGGACATATAGTATAACGAGATGTCGTGTCTCACAGGAACACGGTGCTACAAACAAGCTAAACATAGACATATGAGAGACAAATTAAGTGGACTATTTGTCACATTTTTGATCTAGTGTGGTTATTTCAGGGTTGGCGTACTTTGTCACTTTCTGTATAGACACAAACCTTGAAGTATGGAAAGTGCGATGCAGGGGCGGAGCATGTGGTCATGCTGAGTAGAGCAAGTTGTCGCAATAAAAAGTGCCTTTAAACCTTTTAACGCAGGCTTTTATGAACTGTTATTGGCTCTTTTTTAACCGTGAAATGTATGTAATGTAATTTAACCTTTAAAACAGTAAAACAATTATAAAACCGAAAACTTCATGTTTTAATAAAAATTAGTAACCTTAAAAACTAGCTATGGAAAAACTAGCCCTTTCCTTTAGGATCTTCATTATATAGTTTACTCACGCCTGAATGTGTATTTAATGTGTCATTTACCCTGTAGCTATATATATGTATATGTGTGTGTGATATTGAAATATTGGCATTTGTAGGACACAGTTTAGTAAAATCTTAAGGGCACATCTGGTCAGATCTAGTCAGAGTTTAGGCACCTGCTTTCCTTTTCTTTCCTCTCCTGTACTGACTACCTAACGCTCATAAAATGCACTCACCCCCCACACAAACATAAAATCGGCTGCGTCAAGGAAAATAAACGCTCGTCTAAGGAGGTCATGTTGATTCAGATGCTTTCGGAACGTGTCGTGTGCTCTGCTGGGCCCCGTGTGAGCGAGCTAGTGTGACTCTCCCGGGGCCTCAAATGTGAGGATTAAGCTAAATGAGTTTGTCAGGTTCACTGTTTCAATCCCCTCTACTCAACAAAAGAAAAGGCACTTTTGGGATTTTAATATCCTTTGCTCTGCAATCCTGCTTTTTTAGCAGCCAGCAGTTTATGAGGCTTATTTTTCCTTCCCCTTTGGTGCGGCAAGATTAGTGCGAGGCGCAGAAAGGGGCGTTTGAATTTTAAAAGCAGTGGGGTAAAAATGGATTCCCCGTTTTGATTTCTATCTTTCTGTTTTAATCCCTTCTGCTTTTAAATGTATTTCCAACGGTTTCCCTCCTTTCTCTCTCTCTCTCCCAGAGTGTAAACAATTGCATGTTAGCTTTGAAAGCATAAGATCCCGCCCTCTCTTCAGAATGCTCTCCAAAGCCACGCCTCCTACACTATATGAACGTATACATAGTCTGACAGGCAAGTAGGACATTCTATCATTGCATTTGGACTCAATTCAATGATTGGACGAACATTTAATGGTTCTACACTTTCCAAAGAAGATACTGATACCTGCCTTTACCCTGCCTTTAATAGGCTGTAAAGGTTTAGACAGTTCACCCTCAATAATATATTTATGCTTCTGTTGTTTTTTTTTTATTCGTATGACTGACTTTCTTCAGTGGGAGATATTAGTCAGAATGTTTTTGACTCATTTTCATTATATGTAAAAGCTCAGTCAACATTCTTCAAAATATCTCCTGTTTCTCAGAGGAAAGGTAGTCAAACGGAGCTGGAATGACCTGAGGGTAAATGATGACAGGAGTCTTATTTTCGGGTAAACTATAACCCTTTATGGCTACTCTGCTTCATTCATTATCTGTAAACACTGAGTATGGGGATCAGATGGACGGATGATTTCTGAGGGTGTGCAATTCAAATATAAATTTGGCTGTGACCAATGCATGATAGACTCCCCTCCCTCAGTTACACTTTATCTATTTGATATCTTTCAGGCAGTTTAGGAAAATGAGGTTAGATTTTTTTTCCCCCAAAGTATTTCTGCCTTGAAATGCATTTCGGTGAAGGGCAAAGTGTGTCGGTAAATTCAGACTCTCCTCGCATGAAAGCCATGTTTCTCTCTCTCTCTCTCTCTCTCTTTTCCCAGATTAATTTATTGATCCGGTGACTTTTTACAAAAGCAGCGCACCTCACAGCTGTATGTAGAGAGGAAAGCATGAGCATTGAGAAATCTTGCATCACACACATGTGTCGTATTGATTTGCTCTCATGTGTGTCACCATATAACGGTGATGTGTATTGGCTCTTGATTTGCGCTGCGGTGCGAGTTTCTGACATACTCTGACTTCGGCACTGAGAATGTGGCAGATACTGAAACCACAGCACAAATCAATACCGCCTCGTGTGTCGTTTTCACATCTATTCAGCCGCTTGGCTTAAATCTGTTAACCTTCTGTTTGCATTCAATACACAGATATGTACTATATTCGCTGTGCAGTATATAATAGAGCACAATGCATTTATGTCCCAGAATGCAGTGCACCCAATTTAACCTTCTAGTTTTATGTAGTGAATAAACCAGACATAACCAGAAGCAACAATGAATCAAAACTTGAATATAAAAAGTTGAAAAGTGAAGTTATGTAACAATGTGACATTCTACTATTTGTTACAAAATATGATTTAAAATTATTAAAAATAATTTATTGAAAAAAAACTGTAAATTCTGTTTTTAAAAGCCCTGCTTGCTAACTGCTAAGTCATGGCTTCAATACAATGATGCAATGCAAATAAAAAATAGTTTTAGAAAATGATGCTGGTACTTCTGGTCTGCTTTGTATTTCTAATATAACCTTGATACTTTATTTGATAAGACTGTTGTGATTAGCCTGTGTTGGGAATGAATTTCGGGAAATCAGATCTCTGCTAGGTCAAAAGCCGTCAAACTGTGACGTGATGTGCAAACACTGGAAGAGTGAGATTCTTGCTTTATTTTCACTCTCTGTCCCTCTCTTACCTGTCTCACTGTTCTGTCATATTGACACAATCGTAAAATGTACGTCACTGTGTTCTGGAAGTTGTGAGCAGTTTGAAATCATGGTTGTCTCTTGTTTTGAGTTGTGAAAGAGACCCTGAGTGTGTGTTGAAGGTATTAGTTAATACAGATAAAGAAAAAAGTTGCTAGCTATGTACCTGTGCCTTAGCACCAGAACTGTTGATGCGCATGGAAACGCACAAACCAAAACAGTATAGTACAGTATCGTACAGTACAGTTGTCATACAGTGTAGATGTTTTACTGTTTAATGACTCTACATTACATTAAATTCACACTGATACTTTCTAATTGTTTTCACATTAATAAACACCCACAGCGTCTGAGTGAGGATTTCCATTCACACTATCACCTTCTATAATGTGCTTTGAAAAGTGTGAAGCATTGTGCTAGCTTTGTCATTTCGAACCGTTTCGTATGAGAATTAAATCTGTTCTCGTTACAGAACCATAGATGAAAGCAAATGTATAAATTACGTAGATTAATTGTTTAGTATGTACATTGGTCATGTTAATAGCAACGTTTCATTAATATCTTTTGACTCTTGTTATTGTAGTAATTTAACAGTTAGGCTGGTCATTTTAGTCATTTTGTCTTAACAAGTCTGTCCCTACTTATCAATATTTAAACACTCTCTCTTCAACGATTTTAAGTTGCTAAAAGCTTTTAAATTTAAGTTAAAACTATTTACCCATTTCATAAATGATGCTGTTTTGCGCTATGCTAGTCATTAGTTAGGTTTAATAGGTTAAATATAAATTGATCCAGTCCTACAGCTGTGAATCTTGACCACGTCTGACCAACCAATTTATCACTTTCTAGTGACTCATGAAACACATGTAGTCACTTCTGGAATGAGCAAACACGCGAACAGACCTACATGCGTGTTTGTCATCTGTAGACGGGTGTGAATTGTGCTAGTTGATATGTGTGTGCAGAGCAGAGGGGGTGCCAACCTTGTGTACGGCGCTTTTTCATCCGTGAAAGCTCCATTCATAACTCCTTACACACAAATGTCTCAACCTTGAGAGGACCTTGAGAAATCAATTTTTTCATATACATTTCGTACAGAGTTGTCAAGCGGAATAACGTTGCCGTGATCTCATGAAGAATACAGGGCATTTATCAGTGCTGTTTGTTCTGCCCTCAGAATGTTTATCTTACAGTTTGCGTGTTGTCAGAGTCTTATGGCGCTTAGCTACTGTGTTGTTTTTGTCCCAAAAGCTTTGTAAGCAACAAGAGGATTGTGTCTGATGTTAAGCAAGCAAACGCATTCAGTATAATCAGGCAAACTATACTCGCGTAGGAGAGGTGTAGACCCCCGAATACACACTCATTCTTTCCTGCTTTGAGTCATACCACAAATGCACGCCCACGCACGCATATACTCGTGTTGTTCTATTGTTCCGTCAGGTGCTGAATGTCACACGTTCTCTGGTGGTCGGTTCCTTGCGTAGATTTCTGCGTTCTTGAACAGTTATGACCGTTTTAAAAGCATCTAGCCAGATACGACAAATTTATACAAGCAAACGCGTTTCATTTTCTCCAGAATGGATTTGGACGGGCTTCTAATTTGTCTGTCTGTCACAAATCTTTGCCACATCCATCCGTTACAGCTTTGGCTGTCCTCAAACACGAATCGATTGGAGGAAATTCTAACTGTCAGACTGTTAAAAAATGTAGCACGGCGGTACATTTTGGTTATCGCCGCGGAATGAAAACAGAACAATGTTGTTATATCCCTCAGAAAAAATGTTGCAGATATATGATAAAAGTCTTTGTGAGTCTTACGCTGCTGTCCAGATGCTCCTGGGGCATAGAGATAGGGCTGTACATTTCTCTTATCTGATGGCTCAGTCCAAATATAATGTTTATCTAAACACATTTTTTGTGTTTAGTGTTAGCTGTTGTTTTCTGTACAAGTGGTCTACTGAAATGAGACAACTGGTTTATTAATTAATAACACATTCTTTGTGGTTGGTTACCAGTGCACAGCGATATCCAGGGACAGCCCCGCCCCCAACGCATCGTGGATTATCTGTTTTGCTTAAGGCCACAATGATAAGAGATCTTTATACCTCCTGCAGTTATTGAGTCACCTCATCCTATAAACCTGTGTGTTATTGGCTTATATTTCACAGCAGTCAGTGTGTTAATTCGTTTGGTCCGTGCATGTTTTGCCTAATGAAAAGTCACTTCGTAGGATGAGTTTCTGCCGTGACTTTACTAACTAACTAACCAACAAACTATATAAAAATTATAAATAAAAACAATGTTGGGGTATGTTGGACTGATGACCTGGAATGTACAACATTAAAGCTGTCTAATTTTGATTTGTCTAATTTGATTGTAAATGTGTTGTATAATAAGTTTGCCCCACTGTGGTTCTTACTGAAGTTTACTGCATAATGTGGTTGCAGAAATTGTGGTTCTTGCTGAGCCGTCCATTACAATTTATACTCCAGATGTTTTTTTTCTAACGCTTCTAATTCTTGCTTCTACCGTCCACATGTACGATGCATAGCTAAAAATTGCAACAGTAAAAGCATAAAAATATTTTTGCACTTCGTTTATTACCTACTGAAATCATGCCATTCGATCTTCATAATCTATAGAGACCTCACCGTCGTAATAACAGCACACCAGAATGCTGCTTACTGGTGGCTAAGATGACCGTCAGAACCCAGAAGCATTGAAAGAAAAGCCCAATCCAGCACAGACACTTCATTAACTGATAAGCATCTGGTGAGCCCTCTTCTCTGAGGTCCTTCTCTCTCCTCATCTCTATCTATCAGGCTACAGAAAGCCAACGTATCAGTCAGCAGAAGGAGGCAGGGAGAAAAATGCGATCCTCAAATCTGTCAGGATAATTGTGCGACTGATAAGCCTCCCATGGAGAATCCATCAAAAATGAGCCTCCCTCCATAGTCTCACACTGTGCTGGTGTTGACGCAGGAAGTCAATAATGTTAAGTCAATTAGCGTCATAAAAAAGATGAGAAAAGAGGGGAGACAGTGGCAGGCCTGCAGCCTAAAGATTGGTGCACATGCTATATGTTCATTAAAGGTCAAAGATTCTTCTCGTTTTTCCACACCTTTCCTCCAATGACCTTTCCAGGTGTTCATGATTCCTGGTTAAGGTTCTTCAAATAAAAAAAAATGTTGACAGTTTGCATAAGATATTTATTACTTTCAAAGATTTTGTTTACTGTTCCAAACCTGGAAAATAAAAATGTTAAAATTTCTACAAAATTTGTACCTTTAGCTTGTCATTGGGGCAGAACCCTCTCAAAAGCACACCTGCTCTTATAGAGTGTAATGTACAAAATACATCATTTAGGAGAAGAGAAAGGCAAATATGAAATTTTCATACTAAGCTGAAAGGTACGTCAGATGCACGCACCTTTTGATGGCACTGGAAAAATGATCAGCTAAAGGTACAAATTTTGCCAATTTTTCTGAAGTTTGAAATGTATAAATGTTCTTTTTTATGTGGGAATCCTGTTTCTCAAAAAGGCCACCATGATAACACCTGTATTTAGAGTAGGATTGGGCATTGATTATTCACGTAAAATTAATGTGGATTTGGCCAATCGACATGTTTCGTGTTCCCTGTCTCTTGACTCCAGGGTATACAGAAGTTAACATATCTGATTTACATATCTAAAACACTTTTTATGCCGGTTGAAAGTCTCTTCACATCCCGATAGCGGTCACTAAACGGTCTAAATATATTTATACATAATATCTTCTGTGGAAGGTGCAGGACCATAAAATGTTCGCCCAATCACTGCATGCTGTCCGAATGCAACGATAGGATGTCCTGCTTGCCTTTTAAACGATGTATTTTGCATCGTGTTCATGTGTGTTCGAGGAGGCGTGGCTTTAAAAGCTAGCTTGCTATTCCTAGCCTGTCAGAGTTTAGGTAGAATTTGTTACTTTTGATTCATTTCCATGTATCGTTTCAAGCTGTCCACTTCAATGAAAATTTGAAATTTGAAACCTTGTTTTAATGATTCATTTGCGTCATAGGTCAAAAATGTTCATATATTAGAATCATTTTGTAAGGTGGTCATGTGGGTGAAAGAGGCTCATTCACCCTATTTCAGAGAGATATTGGTAGCAGAGGTCTTGCTTTGGTTCAGAGATCATAATAAAAGTTGACAAAAATGTAACGACAGGAATCTCTAATTTACCTCATCGAAGAAGAAGTGAGAAATTCGGTCTCGTTTTCTTCTTGAAATGGACTTCAGCTGAATGTGATTCTTGCATTATCATAAAAAATCAGTCGTTGTGGCCTTATAACCAAGCTGCACAAGTCACACCACATCAACCCATTCAGAATCAGTCCTGAAGGCATTAAAGATTAAATTTACATGCCTCGTCATCTGCAGACACAACACCACAGTGTGCTATAAAGCCTTTCTCCTTTGAATAATGCAAAAACTAAAGGTGTTTTTGTGCGCGTGCCACTGAGGCGTTCTGGTCTGGCTGTTCTCTGAGGGCGGTAAATTGCTCTGTGTGAGGGAGGTAAAGCCAGGGTTACTGTAGCCAAAGATCTGTAGACGCCCCTGCCCCTCATTATAGCCTGCACTGCCCCCCGTGATCCATTCTAAAAATGTACAGCATAATACCACATCAGTTTCCACTGGATGCTTCTGGTTTGCATGGCACCATGAGGAAATACCTCAATCTTTTGTTGCAATATATTTCACAAGCACTGACTTTATGAGGAATATTGTGGCAAACGTAATCTCTTCAAAGTTTTCATGCAACCCTGAATTCTTGCCAGAAAATATGCAGCTGATGGTCATTTTGAAGGAAAAATCATATCCATATAAATGAAAAGGCGGTTCATGATTATTTTAATATTATTTGTCTAAAGCACCTGATTAGCAGACTGTTTAATTGAAAATAAGCCTAAATTGTAACCCGTGCACAGGCCTCATTCAAATACCTGCATTGTCTGTTACATAGATATTCTCTCTCTCTCTCCCTCCCTCTCCGAGACTCTACTTTGGTGGATGTCACAGGTTAAGCAGATCAGTAAAGGATTGTGTTAAATGCTGTACTCAAGCCTCTTATCATATGCTTCAACTAAAGCACACTGTAACCTGAGCTCTGAATGAGACCCGTAACTTCATTAGAAATAAGCAGAGATCATATTTCGAATAGCATTCCGTCCTTATGCGCTGCATCAGGAAATTAGGCTGTGTGTGTGTGTGTGTAGGTTAATGCATGCACACGCATGCATATGCATTTGCTATCCACATGCACTGTAATCATACAAGTACCGTGTGTGTGTGTGTGTGCTGCTTGTAGTCTGATATTCAACCATGTGACAGTTCATTACAGATAATTTGCACCATATCAATTAATTACGTTTACAGAAAGAGAGGCTTATTATTGGCTACTTTCCATAACCTCTTAAATGTTTGTATTTCATGTAGACAAAATATCCTGCAGTTGAAAGAAAGACAAGAGGTTGGGAGTTCAGTTTTAGAGAAATACAAACCAAATGTTTTCTTTTTATTGTCGTAACCTCTGTAGACTTCTCATAAAAATAGTGTTGCTCAAAATAAGGACAAATGAAAAATCGCAGGTTGAACGATCTCCATAAAGGAAAGTCCATAATTCACACATTCATTTGAATCCCTTTCTCTGTAAAGAAAACGTGAATCAGTGTTAACATGAGCCTGCAGTAAACCGTCCAGTCACTGCAACCGCCTGGGAAGTCTCGTGAACTAACATCCAGTCGAGCCCTTGCGCTACGTATCTGAGGCAACTTTTGAAATGCATTTACTAAATTAGCCCTAAAAAGCCAGTCAAATCATATTTAAAGCAGTACAGGATTTGAAAGACATGGGAAAAGCAATCAATATCCAAATTATGAAACGGAATGAAAATACCAGGGAATAAGTCAATCCGATTTGTCAGAACCGAGAGGAACATCAGGGTAATAGGCAGAAGATTAAACTCAAAACGCAAGCAGGATGCCTTTTCTGGAAACATATTTCATAGTTAAACGCTTGCTGCAAAACTATGGCGCAGCCCAAAAACCGTTTGGCTGGGAGCTGCAGAACAGCAGACTCTGTGTTTGCAGCTGCTCCTTTCTGTCTGGGTCTCCATCCTGTGTTGCCAATGGTTTCTTTCCTATCTCTTAAGCCAGTCTCATTTATTGCAAGTATAACATTTGGCACAATACAAATACTTGGTGCTTTTCAGAAGAGAAGCCTTCAAAGATCGATCAGTGGACGGTTACTTAGAAAGTTCTCTGTATAAATGGGACTTCACTGCATACTATACAGCAGGGTCTAAAAATCACAGGTTGCCCCTTTTCAAACAAATCTGTCTTCATTTGTCAAATCAGCAACGTCACATTTTCCCAACTTAAATAGGAGTTACACGTTAGAAAATAGTTTAAATTCATTTTCACTTTTATATAATCTGTTTTTTTATCATCCCATAGTGGATTAATGTATATATTTATATTAATATATTTATGTATAAGCATGTACAAGAAAAACAGTCTCGTTTTTGCACTGGGTACAAAAGTAATTGCTGTCTTTTCTGTTGTGCATTCTATTGCATGTTTTTACGACGAACCGAAAAAAGACAGGAGAAGGCTGTAAGAGTGTTATATCTGTGTTTCCTGTACCTTCTCTTTTGTGTGAGATTTGATCAGGTAGGGTTCAGGGATGGTGCTGATGGTGGTGGGGCGGGCTCGGTGCAGGGAATTACCAATGTTGTTTTCTGCCCAGGGAACAGAGTGTGTTGGTCTGTAGGAGCTGTAGCTAGGTTTGTAGGTGCTGTTGTGATCTCTCAGGCTAGGTAAAATCATTCCACTTTCGCCAGGTAAACTCGTCCCCGCATGGGTGGTAGGAACGTTTTCCTCCATCTGAATGACTTCTATAGTAGTCCTAGCAGCTGCCACCGTGCTCCTTTGCTGATGTCTTTTACGTAGCTTGTAGAAAGCGATTAGCATAACAGCAGCGAGCAGGGTGACCGCCACAAAGCAGCCAATGATAATTTTCGTTGTCTTCATGACCTCGTCCAGACTGGCAGGTGGGCGCACTGTCCCGCGTACGGTTGGCACTGAGACCTGCCGGGGAGTTTGAAGTAAAACGGTCGGTGTGGAGATAAAAACAGGTTGAAAGACGGAGGGCGAGGCGGTAACTGTTTTTGGCTTGATCACTTCCTGTGAGGTGGGCTCCACCTCCTCCACGGTCACTGTAGTGAAGTAACTCAAGTTAGAAGTGTTGAGTTCAGCCGTAGTCACGTTCAGGTAGGCCGAAGCGTTGGAGTTGCCCGCCATGTTGGTCACCATGCAGGTGTACACACCTGTATCTGCTGGCAGCACGTTGGAGAAGTTTAGTGTCCCATCATTGAGCACTGATATCCGTGGGTGGTTAGAGCCATGTGTCAGAACCGTTCCATTGGGTAGGAGCCATCGTACAGATGACATAGGGGCTGTACGACATTTTAGCTCAGCTACACGTTCAGCAGAGATGTTAAGATCCCTTGGGGCATCCAGAATGAAAGGTGCTGAACACTGAAAAGTGCTTTGGTCCACTTCCACCAAATAGCGTCCACGTAGGTGAGCAGGGGTGTGGCAGCGGCCGCAACAGGTTGAATTGGTAGGGATGTACTCTCTTAGCCACCAGGCCAGCCAGACAACATCACAGTCACATCGCCAAGGGTTATGGTGCAAATGGAGCTCCACCAGATAACTTAAGGGTGCAAAAAGGTCATGGGGTAAAGAGCTAAGGTTGTTATGGGCCAGGTTGAGTTCAACCAGGGCTGTGACATCATCAAATGCATTTCTCTCTATTGTGGTGATCCTGGAGTTCATAATCCACAGTTTTTTTAGAGACTTCAAACCCCTGAAGGATCCAGGTTTGATCTCTGGGAAGTAGTTTTCTGACATCTCTAGCTCCTCCAGCCCCACTAAAGGGGTCAGAACTGGCATCTCCCTCAGGTTACACATTCCAAGGTTTAGATATTTCAAGTTGTATAATCCCTCAAAAGCACCTTCAGAAATATACTCCAGCTTTTTTAGCTCTCCCAAATCCAGCCGCATAAGAGAGGGAACTCTGTTAAATGCGTATGATGGTATGCTTTCAATAGGATTGTTCCTGAGCCATAATTCCCGCAGTTTAGATAAGTACTCGAAAGCGCCACTCGGAATCACCGTTAAGCGGTTGTCGAACAGCTCCAGTGTGTTCAGGCTGTTAAGACCACTGAAGGCCCCCACCTCAATCTGACGAATGGAGTTCCTGCCCAGCTGCAGCACCTCCAGGTGGCGAAGATGTTGAAATGTGCCAGCTTCAATTGTCTCTATGCTGTTTTCCATCAGGTTTAAGTGACGTGTGGTGGCAGGGATGCCTGGGGGCACTCGAACCAGGCCTCGCCTAGTGCACACCACCTTGACGAACTGGTTACCACAGGAGCAAACGGCAGGGCAGGTCAGCGGTCCGGAGGGGGCGGCGCACACACTCCACGATCGTACCATGAGGTAGACTGCACAGAGCAGGGCTGCGTTCCAGGCACGGTGCACAGTTACCTGCCACAAGAGACTCATGATGTGGCGCGTTCATAATTCAACATCGCGTGGGGATTCGGCTGGGGAACGGAGAACAGTGGCCCTACCCTGGTTTGAGCAAGACACTGCATCTGTTTGCCATCGACAGTGTAGGATGGTGCTGCGTTGAACACAGAGAGGGAGAGATGGGGGGAGAAAAAGATGAGTGGAGAAATGAAAAAGCTGACATACAGAATAAATACATTGAAGCAGAAGGCACCTACCTCATTAGCTGATCCTCAATGTAATCCTTTATAATGAAGTTAATGTCCGACACTACTCGCTTACGTTTTCAGCTGAGATCACTGCAAGATTTTCAGCTGTTTCTCCTAGAAAAGTAGATCAGGAACTGTTTTAACAAAATGGTCCTTAATTCCAGAAAGAAGCAGCATTCAGTAAAACTGGTTCAAGGGGTAAGGCCCAGTCAGCTAAGCAGGTGCATGGATCCAGTCAGCTTGGAAAAGATTTCCATTCAGTTTCTCCATTGATTGTCCTTGGAAGGCGATGCTGAATACCACAGAGTAATTTTCACAAGACTCCATTTCCAAAGTACATGCACAATAAAACCCAAGGCAAAGAAAAACAAGGAAAAAGAGGATGGGGCACTATCCCGAAGTCTTTAGAGATTCGTCTTTTTCTTTGCTAGAGACTAAACTGCTTTTTTCTTTTTCAGTTTGCTGTTGTCTGCCCCCCACGACACTTGTTCAGCTGATTAGCCGCGTGTTGATGAATCCAAAAAAGCTAATGGACGTACACTGCGGTCATTCCGACTTGCTTTTTTAACTCGCTCTGCTCTCCTGTCTGTCGCTGTAGCAGCTGCGGACTGCCACGTGCACAGTTAGCAATAATCCATCAATTTCTCCGGAGGGGGGCTCGGGGGTGGTGTTGCGGGAGCAGAAGGGGGGAGGGTGGAGGAGAACGGGGAGAAGCAGCAGCAACAGAAGCGCAGCAGTGGTGAAGCTCTTTCTCTCTATTCCTCGTTCGTCCGCTTTTTGCGCTCCGTCTCTCTCTCTCGCTCTGGCTTCCTCACTCTCTCTTCTCAGTGTCAGAAAAAGAGGATTGATGCCGCCGCGTGACGTTCGGCTAATTTTGGAGAGATACCTTGCGGAGGATTCCGTAGTTTGCCCTCCCTCTCTTGTAGATTCTGCGGTATTCCTGTATTTTTGTGTGTCTTGAGGTAGTAAGTTGTGGCAGTTCGCCTGTTCTGGCTGCGAGGCTGCGGGTTGGCAGCGGTTCTGCAGTGGGAGGCGGGCAGCAGAAGAGCACGCGAGGGAGAGAGAGAGAGACGCGCACACGCGCCCGAGAAGAGCGTCTACCGCGACAGTGGCAGGAGCAGCGGTCCTCACCTCCAGCGATCACCCCCCTCTCTCTGTTTCACTCTGTGTGACGGGGTTGCAGGCGGCAGAGTCTTTCTCCTCCTTTCGTCCTTCAGTAAAAACGTGAATGTACTGCTGACGCATCCCGCTCAGAGCAGTGCATTGGTTTGATGCAGTGTTCTTGTGTATTAACACATTCTCCCCCTCCTCACCGAGTGCACTGTCTCTCTCTCTTTCTCTCTCACACTCTCTCTGTTTCAAACACTCCAGTATGTAAGTCTTTCTGATTCATTTTCTCTTCCACTTTTGACTTTCTGCCTCCTGTTTTCTTTCTCTTTTCTTTCTCTGAAATCTGTGATATCTCTGCACGTTTGATGAAAACGGAGGCTGCGGTAAGGCGTCTGAGGTTATCTCACACTCTGAATCGTCCCCTTAAGAAACATCACAAAATGTTATTACAGTGTCATTATATTAAGTATTATCTTTCTGTTATGTCATTGACAGACCAATCATAATTCGTTTAGGATTTACAAAAATCTGTCCTCCTAAACCGGGAGAATAAATTCCTAGAGCCACATCATTTCCTGCACAGGTAGGGGGCTGAGGCTGAAATCCTACAATCTCCTCTGTTCCATTTCTTTCTCTCTTGCTGTCTCACAAAAATACTCTCCAATCTCCAAACCCTTCCTTACTTCCTACATGTTATTCTTAAATAGGTTATTCTCTCTCTCTCTTTGTATCCTCCGTTTCTGTCTCTGACGTTTCTGTTCCTTGTTCAAGTGTTTAAACGCAGTCATGTTACATTTAAATTTGGCAGGAATATTAAATGGATATTTAATAAAGAAGCATTATGCAAATTGCATTTTGCATTAGCAGCGCATCTCTAGATTTGCATTTTCTTACTCTAGATGAAATGAGAAAACAAGGCACACCTAAGCATATAGAACACTCCCAGGAACAACTGCTATGACATCATTAGCTGACTGTGGTTTTTTTTTGGCTGGCCAGTCTTCATGGATTCCAACGATTGTAGTAAGGGGGGGTGAATTATCAGACTAGCACCTTTACATTTCAGTGTTTTTACAGGCACAAAGCTAACTTATGACTTTACAGCCCTTTGAAGCATCTTTTTAAACTCGTCAGATATTAGTGAATATGATTGACCATAATATGAGTTACAACGTGAGTTCTTCCAAGAAGTTCTGTAGTTTGAATAAAGGTGCGTCAGTAATGACTGATTTTTGGTCATACCGTTTCTTTAAGGGTGGGGTTTACAGAGTAAAGCAACTGGCGTGGGTAAGGTGAGGTCTGTCTCTCTCTCTCTCTCTCTCTCTCTCTCCCCATCCCCCACTCTCTCTGCCTGCCTCTCGAGCACCTGTCCTTAGGTCACATCCAGATAATGTGATTTTATTATACATTTAAACCAGCTGGCAACAGAAAGGTTATAAAAGCATTCTGTTCTCAAAGGGATAGTTCACCCAAAACTCCTCGCGTCATTCCAAACCCTTCTGATTTTCTTTTCCTGTAAAACACAATTGAGGTTCAGCAGAAAGTAGGACAGAGATTAAATCCAATTCTGTTCCTGTAGCAATTTTCACAATAAGTGTTGTTTCAAAGCTGTGATAGAAAATACAGAATATATATATATATATAATATGCAAAATATAATATGCAAAAAACTGCTTATATTATATGGTGTTCTGTAAGGTGCTACAAGTATTAAGTTTGAAGTCGCCCTCAGCTTTGTGGTTTGTCTGTCTAATCGTCGTGAACATATTGTCAGTGCTAGCTGTGTAGGTTGTACTAAAAAATAGCTACAGTACACATGACAGAACAATGTATAAAACCAAGACATTGACTGCAGTACAAACTGTAAAGACTGTAAAGATTACAGTTTTATTGGATTGCAATGAAAGAATGTCATAAAATCATGGAACTTAGTACATGTGATTTGTGCATTACATTCTATTAAAGTCAGTAGTTTCATGTGTGTAGTTGGTCAGTTCTAATTAAACTGGAAGTGAAGCTAAAGACTGCACAAATGACCTTCAGTGAACTCGAATAGAAACACATCCACTAAATTTTCAAGGGTTTCAGACCGGCTGATCTGGACTGCTATTTTCTGTGCAGAATGAGCAGCATTGCTGGGTGACATCACACAAGAGACTCTCAGGGGCCTCAACACCTCACGAGCCCAGCTGAGTTCAATGATTGCAATGGTCATGTTATGGTCCTGCACCTTCCACAAAAGATATATTAATATATAAATCTATTGATACCACTTAGTGATTGCTATTAGGCTGTGAAACGAACTACACAAGTAAATATGGAATCGAATGAATTTATTTAAGCTATTATTGTCACCTTTACATTTACATTTAGGCATTTGGCAGACGCTTTTATCCAAAGCGACTTACATTGCATTATACTACACATTGATCGCTATACATTGAGTATGTGCAATCCCTGGGATCGAACCCGTGACCTTGGTGTTGTTAACGCCATGCTCTAACCATTGAGCTACAGGAAAGCCTTTGTCTTGATAAAAGTCACATTCAGGGATTTATGAAGATTAGAATAAAAATTATGTGGAGTAAGGTGTGTAAATCAAATGCTATGTATGGTCAAACGCTGTCCTCATGCACCCTTCTAATCCAATCATTTCATACTGTTCAGCCCCTCCCCTCCAACTCCACAGGAAGTGACATTTTTAAATCCTCCTCACCAGACCGAAACACTTTAAACGGTAGCGCTTAGTTCAGACCTGCTTCATTTGTTATGGTCGGTGAAGTAGAGCTGCCAAAAATCACAGTCTTATCATCTTTTACAAGGTCATCTGAAGAGTCATGACACTGTTGGTTAAAGCACTGTAGAGATTTTGCACACCGGAGAACTCTGTAAACACCCCCCCCCCGCACCCCCCCCTCTCCAAGCTAACAGTTTTAAGTTGTACGAATGTTCCGTCAACATTTCCGTTAAGAAATGAACAAAATGCGAATGTTATTTTGAGAGTTCTAGACACGTTAAGTTTGTAGGCGCTGTATTCATGTTTGAAGAATGCTATTCAAATGGTTTAATTCTGTAATGTTTTTAAAACATTCCACTAACGACTTAAGAGTAATGTTTTTAATACATATTTTAAAACATACATTTATTTAAAGACGTTCTAATGTTATTTGTACATAAATGTAATGTTTTTGATAAATTTGATTAGCTTGTTATGCAATGATTATTTTTATTAGTTGACACATTGTTTACGATTGACACAATGTTTACATTCAGTTGACATTCTAAAGGTTTCTATGAAATTAGCAGGATGTGTTTAGATCGCAAGAACATTAAACTAATTGTTTAGAAGGGAAAACTGTTTCTTATTGGTATTAAACTTTATAATGCATAACACAGATTAAACAACAGATGTACAAGTGAGAATTTTGGATGAGATCTCACAGAATCTCACACTTAGATTCCAATGTTTCAATGCCAGCTTATGAATGAGCTCTAGAGATGTGTGTGTGTGTGTGTGTGTGTGTG
>JAZGTJ010005239.1:14286-28109 GCA_036877575.1 Botia almorhae | reverse complement strand
TGGACTGGAAGTAAGAGAAGATGCAGTCAGGAAAAAGGTGAGAAAAAAAGAATTCTTTTGGTGAAAAAAACAATACTTTGCAGGATGTTTATGGATTCTGTTTCAAACTCTCAGTGTAATAATGTACTGCAAGTGCCCATTCTATTAAATCATTCTTTCTTCAATGCTGTGATTGATACGGGAAGTACTTTTTCTTTGCAGCAGAAAGTATGGCAAAGACTACAGAGGAAGGATGAGCATTCATTCACCAGAAGTGATCAGACGTTCATGCCTGCTAATGGCCAGAGTCAAAAAACTCACATACTCTGGGAATGTGAGATGTAGGAAGCAAAACAAGAGATCACATTCCACGTGATGGATAACAAGGATTTGGCAGTTCCTATCATCTTAGGACTATTGATTTTAATGTTAATGTTGCTTTCCTAGCTTGATTAAGCACAAGATTAAAACTACTGATGAACTTCCTTTAAGAAAGAGACTGTACAGTGTCTAAGATTTAGAATGATTTTATTGAAGAGCAAATTAAGAGTTACTTTAGTTAAAAATCATCAGACCTTCTACGTCTCCGTGGGCCTCACCTGTGGTAGTTGTAGACAAAAAAGATGGAGGATCTAGTTTATGCATTGATTACCATGGTCTGAACACGAAGACCCACCTCGATGCGTACCCAATGCCAAATCAAATCACAGACATTCTGGATTCTATTCACAGACATTCTGGATTCAAGGAGCAATGGTGTTTAGCACGTTAGACTTAAAGAGCGGATATTGGCAAGTTGAAATGGATCCTACAAGTGTACAAAAGACAGCTTTCGTTACTGCTTCAGGGCTATATGAATTTTTGTCTTCCTTTTGGCCTCAAGAATTCAGCATCAACATTCCAACGGCTGATGGAACAGATTTTAAGAGAGCATAAGAACAAATGTTCACAAAATGTCAAATATATAATAATTATATATATATATATATATATATATGGTTATTTTCGTAAAAGACATCGTAGTATAATATGTTTAAATATAGCATAGTTTATATATGCGCTTTGTCCAAAACTAAAAGTCATCGCGTTCTTCATCTGAGGCGAAAAACTCGCTGTGCAGAATCATCTGAAGCGCTTCTTCGCTCGTGTAGTGCGCCATCATTCAAACGCGCAGATAAAGTAAATAAATTCTGTGATGAAGCTTCGATGATGTCTGCAGCTTTTCGGGGGCGCGCACATGATGACCTGACTCGCCTCAGATACTTTACATATAAACAGCGCGCTCAATGCGAGGCGGGATCACATTAGCGCTAATGAGCTGATACAGGAGAAACAATACATCCTCTAACTTTCATACGGATTACTTAAAAAGTGAATATTTGCTTTTGGTTTGAACTGGTTTATGTAAAAGTACACATTTCAAGCTTTCTATACGTATATTCATTATGTCTGTGGGGCACGTATTCACTGAGATTTAGGTTGTTTTATTTGTGTCTGTGAAAAGAGATGACGGAGACAGCGAAGGCAAAGTGCGCACGCTGTCTGTTTTCTTCTTTATATAAAAGCACAGGGTTTCATTGTTATTATAAGTGTATACAAATAAAAATAGACCCTTTACAGATTCGAATGATGTATTGGTTGTATCTGTACGATCAAAAATGACGGAGCATTTTACGTTCATTTCTGCGTTATCATAAAAAAAGCCTCAAAACGCGCCGGCGCGTTTGTCGACCCCAGAAAACCACAGACATTAAAAGAACACACTATGTTTTCAAAAATGAGGTTTTATTTAAGAGTGTTCCAACCTTCAAAGAAGGCCTTCAGGTGGTCATTCCTGCAAAGTTGAAAGAAGCAATGTTAACTTATGGTCATGAGTCATGACAATCCATTGAATGGTCACTTAGGTAAATTTAAAACACTAATGAGTCTTTTATAGTTCGCCTATTGGCCCGCAATTCGCACAGAGTATGGCAATACTGCAGGAATTGTCAGAAATGTCAGCAATACAAGCTGACTAATTTAAAACCTGCAGGCGGTTTACAAAGTGTACCCTAGTCGAGCCTGGTTATATGCTTGGAATGGACATAATAGGACCATTTGCCCGAAGCATCCGACAGAATGAATAACTGCTGGTTATAGTGGACTACTTTTCTTAAAATGGTTAGAAGTTTCTCCCATGAGAGCTGCCAAGTCTGCTACCATTGTGTGAATTTTAATAGAGATTTTCATGAGGTGGGGAACTCCAGATTTTGTGTTTGACAGAGGTACACAATTTACTTCAAACTTCCGTGACCAAGTATGTAAGCAATGGCACGTAACCCAAAAACTGACCACAGCATACCATCCTCAGTCTAACCTCACTGAAAGAGTCAATCAAAACTTTAAGACGATGATTGCCATGTATGTTGACCATAACCATCATACCTGGGATCAGTGGATCTATGAGTTCAGATTTGCAAAAATACTGCATTGCAAGAAAGCACAGGTTATTCTCCTGCAGAGATAGGTTTAAGCTGACAGCTTAAGGGACCTCTGCAGAGCCTTACAGAATCCTCCAGACCCTGATTAGCCATCCTATAGTACTCTTGAGCGCCAGAAAAATACAAAAAACAACAAAAAAAGTTTTAAAAAAACAATGATGGCTAAAATTTCTCCTAAATGGAAAGGCCCAGCAAAAATTGTAAAAGAACTAGGACCTGTTAATTATAAGGTGACTATGTTGTCTGATCCAACTCAGATACTTATCACACTCAAAATGTAAAAATTTTCCATGGTCACAGGAAGGGGTATGTAACAGTCTAAAATGTTATGTGTTTTTTTAAATATATTCACTGTGTATTGTGTCTGTAATAACATAACATATTAAATGTATTAACAGCCGATTGATGGCGCTAGTGTTAACATATTACCGGATATAAGCTCCATTCACAGACGAGCATGTCAATTCGTTTGGTAGAAGGAAACCTTGCGGTTTAACTTGTTGCTACCTGCTGTTTATGCTAGGTTCTGTTTGAGAACTGTTTAAGTTTATGCTCAAGTAAGTATTATTGTTTGACTGTTACATTTTGTTGTATGGTATTTTGAATACAATGCCTAATGTTGGTTATATTATCTTTATTTTGTAGAAAGGATTTTTTGGATACTACCTTCTATATTGTTTGGTACCACTACCTTTACAGGTCAATGCTAATTTGGTTCAGAGTGTGCATTATTGAGCACTATTATTTGTACATCGCTAGTAAAGCAAGGATGACAGAACTGTATATAAACGTGTGGTAGCAAGACTACGGCATACCGTTTGAATCAACGCCACGTTAAAAGAGCCATGATCGCTACGGATTATCTTCACTTGTGCACATATTGGATTACTGGGATATGACATTGCATCGCTCTAAAATATCATCTTGAAATCATTATTCATCTTCATCTCATTTGATCTAACCATGAGTACTCACGATAAGTTTTGTTTATTATATTGACTCTTTATGCACAAAGACAGAGGCTGCTTATTTGTTGTCGTTGTGGCAAATATGTATGCACTTGGGGGGAAAAAAAAGAGTATTTGTCAGTAAGTGATTTTAATATTCAGTACCAGACAATCTTTTGTTGAACCCCCTCAGAGTAATGTCTTTTTAAATAGAGGTGTCACAACGTTTTAGATCTGCTGCCAACATAACAATGAAGGACAAATTAAACCACAAATGATGCTTTTGTGGTCAGATCCACAAATTGAAAACATTAACTGCCCCACATTTTCCTCTCACTCTATAAAAACACTAATGTATAATTTACAACTGATTATGAAATAGCCTATTAGTATTGTGTCACAACATTAAAAATTGAGAAGTTTGAAAATTTCCTAAGTTTGATTAAAGTTTAACTGATTAAAGACAAAAGACAAATTTTCAGGACAAATTAAAGGTGCAAATAGCACAATCAAGAAAAACATCTTGGGTTACCATTGTAACCCTTGTTCCCTATAAAGGGAGTAAGACATGGCGTCATGTAACATTGGGGAAAACCATCATTGTATCAGCATCTGAAGCATGCGTGAAACTATTAAAACATATGGAAGTTAGCTTCTGACTAGCCGATGAAAGATGTTCTCAGGTGCTCAGGATGCATGGCAAAGAGATC
This sequence comes from Botia almorhae, assembly GCA_036877575.1. Classification (NCBI taxonomy): domain Eukaryota; kingdom Metazoa; phylum Chordata; class Actinopteri; order Cypriniformes; family Botiidae; genus Botia; species Botia almorhae. The sequence continues at coordinate 23,993 of JAZGTJ010005239.1, read as the reverse complement.
CATGGCAAAGAGGGAACAAGGGTTACATTTGTAAACAGAGACATTCCCTTTCGAGGGAACTCGCACTACATCATATAACAATACTTTGGGGAATTAAATACCCACTGTGCCACACAGCCTAGAGCTTATCTTGGTGTAAAGCCTGTCTGGGAACAACTCGGGACAAGAGGATGTGTGTGGGGATGTCCAACCAGCAGCATCACAGACCTCCTGTAGGGAGATTTGTGACAAAAAAGGCTTTAGAGGAAGACACTCTTGTGCACCTCGAAGGGTGCAGAGATTGCCTCAACAATCCAATTACCAATGGTTTGTTTGGTGATGGTAAAACCCTTTTTGGGAGACCTGAAACATGCTAACAAATAATCAGACAAAGGCAAAGTAAATGTAGCTTCCTACACTCTCTGAGCTCTGTAGTTTAGAATGGTCTCAACAAGCTTAAAAGACCTTAAAAGTTTAAAAGTAAATGTAATAATTTATATAGGTGACCACCAATGTATTGTCCATACGAACTAGAACATGGTGTCCTCTGAGGACTGGGAGTAGGTGTTTTAAGGCTAGCAAAAAAAAAATTATTATCTCCAGCCAATTTATGTTCCAAGAAAGTTGATGACCTCTCCACAGACCCCTTAGTAAGAGTAAGATGGCCCTCCATGACCGAAACACAGCCTGTAAGGGACGCATTGATTCTCAACATTTTCCATAGACAAGATGATCCCAGTAACAGGCCTTGGGACAGGAACTGTTTTTTTCCACATGAGCACAGAATGGAGGCATCTGCACATTACTCTAATCATGCAAAACAGGTTCTCCTTTGGGGAAAACCTCTTGGTCCTGAGCCACCACTGTAGGGGTCTTATGCACAGCAGGCCAAAAGGAATAATGTTGGACGCCGCTGCCATAAGCCCCAGCCCTAGTCTCATCCTGGAAACAGCAACCAGCAATCTTCTTGGCATTGAGCCTCAACCCAAGAGAGGGGCTGCACTTCTTGTTCCAACACCTGATACTACTCTGTGTTCACTACAGTCCAAACCACCCAGTTGAACCTGGGAGGTCGTCCCTTGAATTGAATTCTGAGTTTTCCTGTACTGAATGCAGTATCCATTAAGACCCATTGGGAAGGGCCTTCCACATCTCTAAATAATTTATTAAGGGAATTGCAGGAACCTTTCAAGGCTGACCTTGGATGTTCTTTGTATAATGTTTTTGGTATCCTAAAGCCACTGATCGGCAGGAGAAATCTGCCAATCTAGAGCATTTAGGAAGTTTATTCCCTGTCAAATCTCATGGGGTTGCTACCAGGGAGCAGCCCCAAACTGCAGCTGGCAGCTCCTCCTTCAGGCAGCATTAAAAAGAGAGTGTCTTCCCACCACCTCATGCACCGTGATCATTTTTCAGCGAACACAAATCAAAGCGGTCACTCGAACTTGCCTTGAAAGATCAAACTCAGGGCTACAGAATTCAGTTAGAATGCCAACCTCCCAGGGTCAATATGATGTTCTGGACTGTAGTCAACACTGAGCAGTAACAGGTGTTGGATCTAGAAGTAAAAACTCTTGGCAAAGGGGGCCACAGAGTTTGTTCCTCCTTCCAAGAGAGAAACCGGCTTCTACAGCCAGTATTTCCTACTTTCAAAGAAGGATGTGGGTTGCACCCTATTCTAGATCTACGGCATCTGAACTGTCAGAGATGAACTGTAACAAGATGTTAACTATTCCACTTATCGGGAATCAAATCAAATCTGTGGATTGGTTTGTCACAGCAGATCTAAAGAACGCATAATTCCATATATCCATCCTTCCCTCGCACAGGAAGTTTCTCAGGTTCGGGGATAAGCGTACGCATTTTGGGGTTTTCTATTTGGCCTGGCCTTGCCTTCCTTGGCTTGTTACATTGACAACTGGCTTATTTTAGCCCAGTCGTAGGATATGGCAGTTCTGTATTAAGATATTGTTCTTGGCCATCTCAGGTGTCTGGGGGTTAAAGTGAACCTTGACCTCAACTCCTGCTCCACTCGACGCAGAAAGATAAGACTTCAAATCTACAAGCACCCATGGTCAAAGTTTGTGGTCCAGATGGTCCGGTGATGGTGTTTAGACCGTGGACTGCCTCAAATTCACGCTGAAGGACAACTAATGAATATGAAAGCTTTCCTGTAGCTCAGTGGTTAGAGCGTGGTGTTAACAACGCCAAGGTCATGGGTTCGATCCCAGGGATTGCACATACTCAATGTACCAATGTGTAGTATAATGCAATGTAAGTCGCTTTGGATAAAAGTGTCTGCCAAATGCCTAAATGTAAAATGTAAATGTAAATGAAAGAGAAGATGAAGGATAAAGAACGATCAGCAGTTGCAACTGGTTCTCCTGCAAGCTGTAGGAGGGAACAGGTCACAACAGTTCACCGGACCCAGAGACAATGCTGTTCACAATAAAGACCATGGGAATAACGGAGGTCCGCAAAGGAAACGGCAAGACCAGCATGGACAGCCAACCTCCTTGCTCACACTGTGAGAAATTGACTCATGTGACTGAGAGATGTGGTGCGTGTTGGAACTGCGGGAAGAGGGGACATCAAGCTAAAGACTGTAATCTGCATCCCAAGAGGACAGACTGACTAGTAAAGGAGCAGTGAGGGGGGGTTCCGGGCATGCAGCCAGCTCTTCCAGAAAGAGGAAGTGGTAACATACTAACTACAAACACATACACTTATAATGCTCTCTGCAATTAAGAACTTGCTTGCAATACTGTTTCTTCCGACTTGAATTTTACTATGTACAAATCTAAATGTTGTAATAAACTGCCTAGATTTTTTTCTGTGGGTAGAAGGTATGCAGATACCATTTCTAGTTGATAGTGGTGCAAGTAGATCCACCATACGACCATGTGACCTGTCATGTAAACCGCCACAAACCACCGTAGTTTTTGTGTCTGCTTCTGGGCATCATGTTTCTGAACATTTAACAGCTCCACTTCAGTGTGAAACTGAACAGGGTTGGACAACCACACATCAATTTGTGTTGTCTGACTCCTGCCCAGTACCACTGATGGCGAGAGACTTAATGTGCTAATTGGGTATATGTCTAATTGCCAGTGAGAATGAAGTCATGGTGACTGAAACAGCACACCCATGACATCGAGCTGAAGCTCAGTTCGCCCATGAAGGGTTAACACAAGACATCAAATGGGCAACTAAAATTTGTGCATTAGTACAAAATTAACGATCCAAAGACCAAATTTATGCTGCCTAGCGACGTACACTGCACGTCACACACCGTGACAGAAAGAGACACATCTTCTGAAAGTAGTTGGTTCTTTGATCTGCCAGGAGAAACCATAAAAACCGAGTGGTTATTCTGGTTGGTGCACTCGTGTGCATTTAGTGTCTCTCTGTCAGAGGATCAATTAAGATATTTTTTATCCCAGATTCAGTTCCTCATATATCACTAGCAACAAGGGGTGATGCAGAATGGTACACAGTTGGTACATTTGTGAAACAGTGTAGTCTGGCTACAGACTGGATGTTATGTGATCATAGGATCACCAGTTTTTTGCTCCCTGGACAATAAACTGGATTACATCTGACTCCAGCAAACAACACGTTGTGAGTTCAGAGAATGCTGCTTCACAGAGACTTGGCTCAGCGACAGAGTTCCGGACGCTGCCATTCAGCTAGACGGGCTGGCTTTGTTCCGTGCCGACAGAAACACAGCTCTGTGCGGTAAGGCTCGCGGCAGTGGATTGTGTGTTTACATCAACACGGAATGGTGCGAAAACTCAGTGCTAGTCTCTAGTTACTGCTCATCGCTGGTGGAGTTTGTGACTGTTAGATGCAGACCTTTTTATTTACCATAGGAATTTACAACTGTTCTCATTATCGTTGTATACATTCCGCCCAGCGCGAATGTAAAAGACGCGCTCTGTGAACTGTATGGGGCTATTAGTGAGCTGCAGAACTTAAACCCAGACGGACTGTTTATTGTTGCTGGAGATTTCAATCATGCAAATCTCAAGTCAGTGCTTCCTAAATTCCATCAATATGTGGACTTTGCAACGAGAGGGAAAAACGTGCTGGATCTTGTTTACACAAACATCCCCGCCCCCACCTTGGCTACTCAGAACACATATCTGTTATGCTAATCCCAGCATACAGACCGCTAGTCAAATGCTCGAAACCGGTTCTGAAGCAGGTGAAAATCTGGCCAGCAGGAGCCTTCCTGCTCTTCAGGACTGCATCACCAACTACAGGACAACATCACCTGCCTGTGACAGTGATGCCTCCCTCCCAGATGTGCTGAACAACTTCTACGCTCGGTTCGAGGCACAGAATGGTGTGACGGCGAGGAAGACCACCCCTCCTCTTAACGAACAGGTGCTGTGTCTAACCACAGTTGATGTGAGGAAGACGCTACATAGAGTCAACCCACGGAAGGCTGCTGGCCCAGACAACATTCCTGGCACGGTGCTCAGAGGATGTGCCAACCAGCTGGCAGATGTTTTCACAGACACCTTCAACACCTCCCTGAGCACCACCGTTGTACCGACATGCTTCAAAGTCACCACCATTGTGCCAGGGCAAAAGAAGTCACCTGTGTCCAGCCTTAATTCTTACCGTCCCGTTGCACTCACACCCATCATATATATATATATATATATATTTTTTTTTTTTTTGGAAGCTCAGTCTTAAATTGTTTCGAGTTATATTCCAATGGCGTTTGACTTGTCCAATCAGCACTCAAGACGTTGCATACACGCATTTTTGAGATTTTCAACTGGGGTTTTTTATCTGAAACAGAAATAGGGAACAACGTGCAAACCGGACAACCTTCTGACATTATAATTTTCCTCACAAAGTCTGTCAGGTAAGCACAACTCATTCTCAAACTCATTCTGTAAAGTTTCATTTCAATGATTGGTTTAGTTATTTGAATACAGCTTTTGTGAGGTAAAAAGCGTTATTTTCTTATCTTTAACGTCATAACTCACATGACGTTAACCTGTTGGCTGTATTGATGGTAAAGTTTTACCTTTTTTAATATACAGCCATTCATTCAAGCAGGGGCGCCGCTCACAATTTTGGACCCTATGACAAAATTTGAGGTTGAGCCCCACTAGTAGTGTTATTACTAATAAAGCAGATCTCTGGGGGCCCCTAAGGGGCGTGGGCCCTTAGAATTGTCCTAACTTTCCCCCCCTTAGCGGCGCCCCTGCATTCAAGTCATTAGAAATGAACGAATTTGCTCTGATTACTTTGATTTAAAATGATTGTGACGCAGTTTAGCAGTCTGCCATTCCAACTATGGCGAAGCGAACATATCTTGCCTCGATTATCACTTAAGTTCACGACGAGTGAGATTTGAATACATTAAAATGTACACTTGCTGTTTTAAACTACTTTTTGTAGTTTAACAGTGCAAAGTCTGAGGGAATATGTTCTAATCTGCACTGCAGACTGCATTGCAACGAACCTCGCGCCATTTTCAAATGTGTCGCAGGTGATTGCAAACAGTCGTTTTCTAAATACGTAGCATTTAAGAGTCATTTTTATCGGCGCCATAACAGCTCTACTGCTGCTGTGACTGCACATGCAGTGGATGATGCGGATTTAATTTGTAGTGTTTCACTATGTAGTTATCAGTGCCAGGATGTGGCTAGTCTTGTTGCTCACATAAAGAACCATATTAAGGAAGGTCGTGCAGTTTACTGTCCAGTAAGAAGGTGCAAAAGTGTTTTTCCCGTCACATCCTCTTTTACATCTCGAATGTCTAGGAAGCACATGAACTGTTCAGTTAACAGCATTACTGATTCACATCGGCCTTCTGCATCAGAGATACTGTCAGTTACATCAGAGCACAGGGTTGCCAGATCTGAGCGACAGTTTCCAGCCCAAACTCAACGTAAAACCCGCCCACCTCAATAAAAACCAGCCCAAATCTCCACCTAGCAAAAAACTTATGTTAAACGTAAAAGTATAGACGTAGCCTGATAAAGAGCATGACATTATAAACAGTTTTATAAAATAAACACAGAAAAATGCACAAACAAGCTTCCTTGTCAGCAAAAAATTAGAACTATTTAGTCAGTCAAATACAGTTTTTATAGAACGTATCTTACCTTTTAGAAGTTTATTACTCTTTTCTTGAACTGAAGAATGTTGAACACTAATAACTATGTACAGTCCATGAAAGCCAAACATGAGGCTAATACATGGAGGAATCAAATCCCCCCAACAATTGGGAGGTTTGAAACTGGCTGATGTCCACCCGTTCCTTCTCAGGCCAGAGCGCACATCCATGAGGCTTGAGAGGATTTTAGTTCCGGATAAGTCTCCCATTCCTTTCTGTAAAGTTTTTTGTATTTTCCCCACTTTGGCATGATGCTATCTCTAGGTAAATACAAGTTTAAGAGAGAAGGCCCAGTCACCTCTCTGTGACTTCGTTAAACTTTTTAAAGTTGTTTTGGCGCTTATAACAAGTGACCAATAAAATTTCACTGTGATGTTTGGTTAACCAATGACTGTCACTGATTGATGATGTCATGTCATATGTGACAGATTCTCTGAATGAACTAATTGTGACGGCTGACTGGACAGCTAAGTGACACGTACATTTTTTTATGTTTCTCCATATAATCACCATGATTTTTTAATATATTTATTTTAAATGATAATAATAATAATGACAGTAAAACCCGCTAAATATTTTAAAAAGCAGCCCAAATTTTATAGACCCGCCCAATGCCAATTTTCCCAGCCCAACATAACCAAAAGAAGCCCATTTGGGAGGAAAACCGCCCAATCTGGCAACACTGTCAGAGCAGTGTCCTGCTGACCTGGATTCAAATACAGGTGAGTCTGAAGTAAGTGAAATGGGCTCATTTCAAAATTTTGATGATTTGTATTTGTGCTACTGTGAAGAAATCAGACTTGTTTTCTGTGTGTCATAAAGGACCTATGCGAACAGAGTATTCAAGGAGTCAGACCTTTAAAAAGTGTTTAAATACGTTAAACCAAAAAGAATACTTTTAGGCAGAGATGAGAATCGGACAGAGCAATTTGCATACTATGTACCTGTGAAAGACACATTGAAGTGTCTGCTGAATTCAGATTTTGGAAGGAAGTGCATTTCAATGCACCTGCCTGAAAAAAACTCTGCTAATGTACTTTGTGATTGCTCAGATGGCCAAATACTGAAGTGCAGGAATTTCTCTCAAGACATCCCAAACCTCCAGCTACTGCTCTATCAGAATGCTTTTGAGGTGGTTAACCCTTTAGGGTCTGCACGAAAAAACCCCACAAAATTTTGGCTGTATACCTTTCTTTTGTCAATTTGCCAGTTCATCTCAGGTCAAACACAGAACATATGCAGCTGGTTATCTTGTGCAGAGAAAAAGACTTTAAAGACTTTGGCTATGAAAGTGTTTTCTCAGAGCTAGTAACAGACCTGAAAGACCTTGAGGAAAATGGAATTGCTTTGTCAGATCAATCTATTATAAAAGGCACACTTTACTGCATTGCCGGAGACAATTTGGGATCCCACTGCATTGGTTGATTCACTGAAAATTTGAGTCAGTCACGCTATTTTTGCAGGTACTGACTAATTACTAAAGAAGAATTCCAGAGTGTTGACCCAAATTTGTGTGGTCCACTGCGCACTGTTGAAAACTACAGTGTTGTTGTTAACCAATTACAGACCGAAAATGAAACAGTTAAAGGCATAAAGTTTGATTCAGTTTTCAACTCTTTGAAGAACTTTAAAGTTTGCCAACCTGGCTTGCCACCTTCCCTTGGTCACGACATTTTTGAAGGCGTGTTGTCTTACGTTTTTGCTCTTTACGTCAAATATTTTAACAAGAAGAAGTGGTTCACGTACCCAATTCTTAACCGTCGAATCAGGCAGTTCAAATACAATGGTTCTGATGCATTCACAAAACCTTGTGAGTTAAATTCTCATGGACCTAAGCTAGCTGGCTGGAATTTTTTACGTCTTCTACCTGTAATACTTGGTGATAGAGTTGTGGATCCTGCAGATGAGGTTTGGCAATTAACTCTTCAACTAAAGGACATTGTTGAACTGATTTGCGCTCAGAAAATTTCGATGTCACAGGTTGCATATTTGAATGTTCTCATCCAAGAATACTTAAGGTCTAGAAAAGCAGCCTTTCCAGAAGTGAATCTAAAACCAAAACATCACTACCTTCGACACTATCCAGGTCTAATACTCAAATTTTGTCCATTAATCAGATTATGGACAATGAGATTTGAAAATAAACACAGTTACTTCAAAAGATGTACCAGACATCTGAAGAATTTTAAAAATTTGTGTCACACCCTTTCTAAAAGGCATCAGTTGTTTCAGGCCTATTTGACATCTGGATCTTACAACTGAAAGATAGTTCTCCGTTTTATTCTGAGCTTTACAGTGAAACTGTCAAAGATGCAGTCAGTCCATTCAGATTCAAAACAAACAAGGGTTTCTGCAGAAATACAGTGTAAAGGAACTGTGTTCAAAAAGGGCCAACTGTTTGTCATTAGAAATGAGGAGACAGTGGAGTTTATGCTCATGTTAATCACAGAGGAGCGTGTTGATTTGCTAACCAGGGTGTTCATAGCAGATTTTCTTCTTGAGTATCATTTGTACTCCCTAAGAAACACCAGTGAAAGTGTTCGGTGTCTGAACATTGCCCGCCTGCCTGATTATTACCCACTGTCATCTTACATGTTGCAAAGACATAGGGTAGTTCCACTGAAACACAGCTTAGTGTCTCATTAGATCAATACAAGCTTGCATAGTTGTAACATTGGATTGTATTGATAAAAGTAGTTTTAAACTGAAATTCAAACTGATATTTTTTCATCATAATATTTCACTCTGTTGTTTGCACAGCTCAACACACGTGTATGACAAAAATGGTATTTCTGATATAGTTTCGACAACATCAATCTGTTACAAGTTTCTTTCTTCTATTGAACATAAAAGAAAACACTTTGAAAAATGTGTATCAGAATGTTTAAAAAACATTTAAGTCTTTGGTTATATATTTTTTCTTTTTTTTATTGGAAAATATATTTTATGTTCAAAAGAAGAAAAATACTCATACAGGTTTGAATTGAAACAATTTTATTGTGCTCAAATGGGCCAATTATACCTTTAATTAATTTTAGAGTCACCAAATTAATTATTTTTCTCTTTTCTAGTCATGAATGAATCGGAGCAAAGCAGTGTAACCACTGCAATTGCTGAGATTCTCAAAGATATTTCATCCTCGGTGCTACAGTCAGTGGTGGAGACACTGAACTCACTTGGAGTATCTTCACCTGAAGATTTCCGATATGTTCAGGAAGCAGATCTCTTGCCAGTATTACGACCCATTCAGGCATGAAAACTTGTATCTGCCTGGAGCCAGATCAGTAAGTACATTTCATTTTTGATAAAATATAAAAATGTAAAAGTTTTCTTAAATTGGTTTCATAAGTGATCATTTCTTACCTTTGTCCTTTTAGAAGAAAGTTCAGATAGCTTGCCAAGTTCTAGAGAGAGCAGCAGTGGCACACGGTCTTCGTCATGCTCATCATCACCATCCCCAACATTTGGCAAGGCTTCCACGGTTCCCAGCAGGCACACAACGTCATAAGACGTTAATATTAGGTTAGATTTAGGTCGTGACGTCAGGTGACCAAAATTCAATGTCTAGCCAGCGTCTAAGGACAAC
>JAZGTJ010005239.1:0-14236 GCA_036877575.1 Botia almorhae | reverse complement strand
CGGAGGGCGTGTTTAATTATACAAACGTGCGCAGTGTGGGTGTGTGTGACAGCCGGTGCGGCTGGTGAGGCTGGCGAGGCCGGTGCGCGGCAGCCGATGCGGCTGGTGAGGCCGGTGAGGCTGGTGCTCCCCAATGTCCTTTCCACCCCGGTGCTGTGAGAGCGGGTGTCTGTGGCGCTCGTTCAGTGAGGTGCGGTCACTCGCTGCTCTCTGTGCGTGTGGGGAAAAAGAAACAGACATTAATGATGGCACGCATTTCTGTTGCATGCTCTCTCTTACTCTCGCGAGGGCGAGAGCTGGCGGCCTTATACGGCCGCGTGGTGATGCGGTCCAGCTGTGCGCGAGGCGCCGGTGATGAGCTGGTGCAGGTGCGGCGCCTCGGTTGCCAGGGCGACGCTGATCCGCCCGGAGAGACTCGTGACAATATATATATATATATATATATAGAGAGAGAGAGAGAGAGAGAGAGAGAGTTTGCCAGTTTGCGCTGGTCTCTGTGTGTATGTACAGGCATATATATACACTATATTGCCAAAAGTATTTGCTCACCCATCCAAGTAATTGAATTCAGGTGTTCCAATCACTTCCATGGCCACAGGTGTATAAAATGAAACACCTAGGCATGCAGACTGCTTCTACAAACATTTGTGAAAGAATGGGCCGCTCTCAGGAGCTCAGTGAATTCCAGCGTGGTACTGGGATAAGATGCCACCTGTGCAACAAGTTCAGTCATGAAATTTCCTTACTACTAAATATTCCACAGTCAACTGTCAGTGGTATTTTAACAAAGTGGAAGCGATTGGGAATGACTGCTCTCTGAAGTAATAAATAACACTTATCCATCTGGCAATCTGATGAACGAGTCTGGGTTTGGCGGTTGCCAGGAGAACGGTATTTGTCTAATTGCATTGTGCCAACTGTGAAGTTTGGTAGAGAGGGGATTATGGTGTGGGAGGTTTTTCAGTGGCTGGGCTTAGCCCCTTAGTTCCAGTGAAAGGAACTCTGAATGCTTTAGCATACCAAGAGATTTTGGACAATTCCACATTCCCAACTTTGTGGGAACAGCTTGGGGTTTGGCCCCTTCTTATTCCAACATGACTGCGCACCAGTGCACAAAGCAAGGTCCATAAAGATATGGATGAGCGAGTTTGGTGTAAAAGAAATTGACTGGCCTGCACAGAGTCTTGACCTCAACCCGATAGAACACCTTTGGGATGAATTAGAGTGAAGACTGCGAGACAGGCCTTTTCGTCCCACATCAGTGTCTGACCTCTGACAAATGCGCTTCTGGAAGAATGGTCAAAAATTCCCATAAACACACTACGAAACCTTGTGGAAAGCCTTCTTAATGTTAAATTTTTTTAACATTTTATAGGAACTAACAGATTACATTGTATAATATGTTGAACATTTACTCATTGAGCCTTTCCAACATTCTTCAATTATAAAGCAAAATCAAACACTATAAAGAAGCTCTGCATAGAACAGTGGTATCATTATCTACCTCAAATTCTGTAATAAACAAGAAAATAATGAGAAAAGATGCCAACTCTGCACACCAGTATGTTTGGGAAAGTACATCAATATTAGGTAGATGAACAATGATCATAGACCTTTATCACACTTCCTACTTCTAGTAAGTGAAGTAGTGTATTGCTACTTCCCTGTACCATCACAGCACAGTCAAAACTAATGGCTGAATCCTCTCGCCGGTGTTATTGCAATTGGGTTCCACTAATTGTAAACGACGTCACACTTATCTCAATTTTCACAATTTCCAGACACAAAAAGAACGGAGGAAAACATGGGTGAGACTAATTTGCGGGATGAAGGTCCTTCTTTTAAAATAATATGCGGGATTACGTGTTCGTGTGCAGTATGCAGTGCAACAAGCGAACCACGCAATGTGGAAATAAAGGCACCGGCCACCATGGTCAGATGTTTACCAAGTGCCAGACATCAAAGCAAATGTGAACATGCTGGCTGAATCTAAATGTAAATTAAGTAAGATTGTCAAACACATCAGCACAATTGATGTTAGTGTCTGTCAGTTAGAGATCACTAAAGATAATATTAAAGAGATGTGTGAACTTGCCAGTATGATATCAAAGATGTTTACACATTTACTTATTTTTTACTATTTTAATAACTTATCCAGTCTGAGGGTGCCATCGTTCTTTGTCCAAGTTTTAAATCAGGAAAGAAGAATTGCAGCTGCAGTCAAGGCCGGGTCTTCTAACATGTGGCCAAAACAATTTTTTATTCCCACCTGTAAAGCATCCACCATAGGCTTGCAGTACTTCAATGGCAATCTGACTTGGTCAAGTTTGACAATCAACAGGTAGATTGTTGGAAGTAGCCACCCCATTAACTTCAGCTTGCAAGATGGCGGTTGCCTAGGCAACCCAATGGCTCATGACAGCAGCATACTCTGTGAGGAATGCAAGCTCAGCTGTATTAAACCTGTAAAACAACAACACTGTTTTATAACACTATTACCATTCATCTAAAACAAAAACAATTACTGGAAGTTACTCATTAAAATGGACCAATGAAAGTTATACAGTTAGTGTCCAGCAAAGGTCACTGAGGAAACACAATGCCTTAAAAGTCTTTAGAACTCTTTAGAAGTCTTTAGAAGACAAAGTCTTTATGATAACATAAAAAATAAAAAAAAACATAAAATTCTTATTTACATTGGAACCTTTAAGTCTGTGCAGATGACTTCCTCACCCTTTTCTTGGATTATTCTTAACAGTCTCTCCACTGCCATTAACAAGGATTTTCAATGGGAACACTTAACAAATGTTAAATGGTATGAAATGTACAGCACTGATGCTTTGAGAGCTGAAACTCGTCTTAGAAGTGCTGACACATCAACAAACTCCATGTCTTCATTACCCTCTTCACCCTCTTCATTCTCTCCTGATTAGGATGCATCAGCATAACTTTCACTCTCATTGTTGTTCTCATCTTCTCCAAAAACTTGAAAAGCTTTTATAAAGTTAGAGTCGGTATCTTCCACCGAATTTCAAACACAGAATGAATGTCATTCAAGAAACTTGCAAATACAAATGTGTGAAAACCTCTCAAAGTAATTGGTATGGAGGAGGCTCACGCTCCTCCTCCTCCACGTCACCAGAGTGAGCCCTCGCCAGAGTATTGAACCAATTCGGACTTTAACTCCCATGTTCCCACGTACCTTGCTGATTACTTCCTGTTTGCCACCTGTTACCCATTAGTTAAACGCTAAATCACCAGAGACTCATCGCAATGTCTTGTATTGCCTTTTACATGCATTTCAGAGCGTTATTTGCCTGTTGTTTGCCTGGTCACGTTTTTTGAATTGTTTATGGTTTTGATTGTTCGCTGCCTGCCCGTTTGACCGTGGTTTTGGATTACATTTTTGATTGTTTGCCGCCTGCCCTGAAGTTTGCCTGTTTAACGTTTTTGATTGTTTGCTGCCTGCCTTGACCCATACCTGTTTTACCGTTTACGTTTTTGTATAGCCTCTTATATTACTGTTTGCTGATTTTTGACCCTTGCCTGTTACTTGACACAAATTTTTCTTGTCTCCCTGTCAACATGTACTCGTGGCCACGCCAGAATGGGAAATCAATGGAGATTTATGTCCAGGACCTTTTGGATGATGTGTATGACACTCCAATTGAGGATCTGCCGATAATGGACATTTTTTAAACGGGCTGGATCTTATGTTTAAAATCATTATCCTGCAGCCAAACTCACATTGGCTATTAATTCGACTATCGGTCCACCAGCTCCACCCTGCTCTCTCGTCCCTCCGGCGCCACCTCGGTCAGTCGTCGTCCTGCCATCGCCTCTGGACGGCCCTCGGGACCCTCGTCATCACCCTGGCAATCAGCTTCCGCCTCGGGCTAGGCTGCCTCCGCCGCCATCGGTCCGTTCCATGGAGTCATCGGCCTCTCCTCCACCATGGCCTCTCCCTCCTTCGTCTCCATCGTGGGATACCTCCCTGGCCACATTCTGGATTCCGCCCTGGCTCCTCAATTCACCGCATCGATGGTGTTTATATGGTGTGAGGAAACGCCTTTCGGGAGGAGGGCGTTATGTTACATGTCAGGACTTTTATTTTAAAGTTTGTTTGTTTCTGGTTTCCACTGTCTTCACGCACTTCCTGTTGTAATCAGTATCACCTGTTCACACTTTATTATTTGACTATTTAATTTGCCTGTGTCTAAGTGTAGTTTGTTGGTTATTGTTGGATGTTATTTGGATCTTGTTTGCCTTTGGATTACTTTTGTTCTCGTGTCTTGGATTATCTTTGTTTCACGCTGTTGCTGCATGTTGTTACTCTTCTTACAAATATGGTTAGTATTTGTTTGTTTTATTAATTAAATACCTTTTGTGATCAGCTACTACTTCTTGTTCGTGTTTTTGCTCTGCTCACACTACCATTTCGTACAAGTGACATAATGTATTAATTATTCTTATATTAATGTGAATTAATTTATTGATGTTGTAATTAATTTATTCAAAGCAAATTAATTTTGACAACTAATGTGCAGTTAATGCTTTCCAACATGTTTTTGATGTTAGTTTCATGATATAACACTATATGGCCTTTTTTAATTGCTTGCTGTTTCTTCAGTGGTGCTGAAATGTATGTATTATTTAATCCGGTGGTAAAATGTAGTGATAGACAACATCTCTGATATCGTCTATCACTATTGTCAATTTCATATTCTTGTGACTGCCAGAATTAGCCAAGGAATAGTCTAGGGTCGATTTTTAATGATAATAGAAAATATATTTGAGCCTTTATAAAAAGCATGTGTATTGTTAGACGTCATGGGTTTGCCTATTAACAGTGCTCCTATATTTGTTTTACACGATTTACTTCAGTTGTTAAACCTACAATTTTGATTCTTACCATTTTTTGCACCACACCCCTGTCAGATAGTTGTCTTTCCAGTCTATAGAGTTCTTCCATGGAAGTCAGAGGAAAGACATTATTTTCCTTGTTGTCCTCCAGCACTGCTGCATTAATGCGACTAAACTAAATACTGAATCAGGTGGTTGATCTTCATGTCTTAGTGTCTCCAGAATTGCCCTCTTATGGTAAGTTTACCTGAGAGTAAATTTGTATGAAACTATAACATGTAAAAAATTGTAATCTGAATACTTCAGTTTACCTTAAATGCACATTGATCAGTGACACAAGCCCATCAATTTGCTTGCCTCTCACCAGAGGTTCCTGCTCTTAAATGTGATAAATTACTTTATAAAATTTTGAAATGATTAGAAATGAGAAGTGGCGGCAAAATATATCTGTGTGGCCATAATTTAGATCAAATGGCAAATTTTCTATAAAATCAAATATTACTTTGTTTTTTTCTTGAGGGGTACTTGAAGGTCTCAGGTCAGAAACATGTTAAGAAAAGGTCGAGAAATAAATGTTCGATGGTTGTTCACCCCAAGCCTCTGGCTTATTAACATAGGACAAATTTACTGGGAAAACTGGAGCTGATAAAGATAGAGATGGAGCTTTTAAATTATACCACTGTAATGACCAAAACTGAGACAGTTTTTTTTTTTCAGATTACTTTGCAGTCTTCAGTGATATGTAATTGAAGGTCTTGAGTCTTAATATGGTGTCAGGACAGAAAATGTGTTTTCCAAATAATTATAGAACATTTTGTATTACCTTCCCAGCAGGCACACAACATCATAAGACGTTAATATTAGGTTAGATTTAGGTTGTGACGTCAGGTGACCAAAATTCAATGTCTAGCCAGCGTCTAAGGACAACGTTATTTTGATGTCCAAAAACGACGTCAAATGACGTTGATATTTGGTTGTTTTTAGGTTGCGTTGGAAAGTGACCAAAATCCAACGTCTAGCCAACATCTTAAGCCAACGTCATATTGACGTCAAATACTGACATTTATTCATCAGGTATGGCAAACAAAATGCAACGTCTGACCGACGTTGGACACTGACGTCGTTCTGACGTTGGGTTCTGACATCAAACCCGATTTTCATTTCCAACCAAAATGCAACGTCCCCACGACGTTGGGGTACAACGTCAATCTGACGTCATGTTGACGTCCTGTGCCTGCTGGGTTATGTTAAAAGGTTAGTTCACCTAAAAATAAAAATTGTCAATTTACCCTCATGGCATTCCAAACGTAGGTCCTAAAAGTCGATTAAAAGTCCACATCAAAACATGGATACTTCAAAACATTTATTTTGTAATCCATATGAATCAAGTTTTAAGTGATTTAATTTAGGTGTTTATTCACATATAAACACATATATAGAGCACGTCAAATATGGTAAATGGCAACTAAAATGAGGTTTGTTCTCACTTGTCACACAAGTACAGTTGAGCTTCAATTTACTGTACCAAATTCTACGTGCTCTGTGTAAGGTAAATCAGTTCATCATATAAAGCAGTAACTCTTCAGATGACTTGAATTAAACCATTTGATCTCATGGATTTTAGATTTCGTTATAAATGCCTTTATTTATGTTAAAGTAAACAAAATCTTTGTTTAAATGAACAAACGTTTTATGGATTTGAAATAACATGGGGGGGGGTGATGACAGAATTTTCATTTATGGGTGAACCATCCTTTTAAGTTATTTATACAGCACTTTTCACAATGGCACATTGTTGCGAAGCAGCTGTATAAATGAAAATAGAATGAAAATAAACAAATTTGATGATAAAAAATGAAAATTTATGAAAGGAATAAAATAAAATTATTAAAACTATTATTAAACAATGATATTTAATACAATGTACAAATCATTATCCTAACCGAATGTTATAAGCTAATGTCAGCAGTCTCCAAGTAAGCAAGCCAACAGGGCAACAGTGTCAAGGAACAAAAACTTCAATGATCATAAATGGAGAAAAAAACTTGTGAGAAACCAGGCTTAGCAGGGAGGGCCAGTTCTCCTCTGGCACGCTAAAGCTGCAGTCTGTAACTACGATTAGTTAAAAGAAAGGCTCAAATTAAACGATTTAAACATTTATATTGGTTTGAAGTATGGGTCAAATTTAATGACATATTAGAGAAAGAGATAAATGAGGGATGTGTCGACGAGGAAGGGCCCATGATATTGTTGATAGAAAAGTGAGGAAGGTTTCAAATGAGTTGGCAGTAGTGGCATAATGTTACTGATTGCTCTAACAGCAAACTGCTGTTACAAGATGGAATGTGTATGTGAACAGTCTAACTGAAGGTAAATTTTACACAGAAATTAACAGGCAACCAAGCAGATAAGCATTAAAAATGTAAAAATTAAAGGACGGCCAAATGTTTTTGGTTGTAGCTATAGACATTATTCTATGACACGTGGATGACCACCACTGGAGACAAGACAATTTCCAGGATGAACTGGAGCTGGGGTCTGTTGGATGCTGGATCCATTCTGGAGCAGACTTAATCTATAGCTACCCCGGGAGTGAACTATATAAGAATAATTAGCATAGCTGCTGTTCATAATGGTTAGAGCATAAAAAAATGTTTGTGTGTCTTTTTTTTGAGGTAGAATGCAAAAACAAACAATGAGTTGCGCTATGTGAATGCTTCGCAAAAGAGATTTAATGTAGAGGTTTTTAATGTAGTTTTGAATTGCAAGAGTGTGTCTGAGCCCCAAATACAATCAGGGAGACTATTCTAGAGTTTTGGTGCCAAGTTCGAAAAAGCTCTGCCACCTTTAGTGAATCTAGGTACAACCAGAAGTCCAGATTTTTGGGTAAAGCACACATTGGCTTGTAATGTGTAGTGTAGAGACAAAATTAGGGTTATATGGTCATATTATTGGTTATATTATCATATTGGATTTGGTCCAAGTAAACAGGTCAAAATCTCTGTCTTATTTGAATTTAAAAGAAGAAAGTTATGAGTCATCCAATGTTTTATGTCTTTAAAACAGTCTGATAATTTAGCTAAGGTATGCATATCATCTGGTCTTGATGTAATATATAGTTAAGTATCATCAGTGTAACAGTGGAAGTTTATCCCATGACTTCATATAATATTTTCAAGGGGCATCTTGTATAATGTGAATAGCAGAGGGCCTAGGATTGATCCTTGAGCCATATTTAGGCACTTGGGCCATATTTTACTGGCATTAATTTTGATGATTCCTCATTTAAATGAACAAAATAGTATCGGTCAAACCACTGAAGAGCCTGACCTTGAATGCCAACATAATTTTGTAGATGATCTAATAGCATGACATGGTCTATAGTGTCAAATGCCGCACTAAGATCAAGTAGAACTAACAATGAGATGCAACCTTGGTCCGCAAATAGAAGTAAATAGTTTGTCATTATGACCAGGGCAGTGTCTGTGCTATGAAGTGTCTGAGTCCTGACTGGAACTTTTCAAAAATATTGTTTCTGTGTACGACGGCACACAGTTGCTTGGACACAACCTTCTCTAATATTTTAGACATAAACAGGATTTTTGAAATGGGTCTGCAGTTTGCTAGTTAATTAAAATTTAGGTGCAGTTACTTAATGAGAGGCTAACATGAAAGGACTTGGGACATGATCTAGAGAAAGAGAGGAGTTAATAATATTGAGAAGGAACTCCTTAGATGCTGGTAACAGCTCTATTAAACATTTTGTCTGTATGGGGTCTAATAAGCACATTGTTGGTTTGGAAGTAATGATAAGCTTATTTAGATTTAGCTCATCCTGGCCTATAGCTGTAAACCAATGCAGTTGTTCCAGAGGGGCAATGTTTAAGAGGTGTGAATCTTCAGGTAAAGTTGAAGGTTGTGTATTCTCAACTGTATTCCGTATGGTTTCAATTTTCTCTGTGAAAAAGTTTATAAAGTCATTGCTACTAAGGTTCGATGGCACATTGTCTTCAGGTACTGTTTGTTTATTAGTTAATCTGGCAGCTTTATTGAATAAAAACTTACGGTTGTTTTTTTTATATCTGCTTTTAGAGCCTTTTAATAGCGGGACATAGTATCCTTCCATGCTAATCTGAAAACCTGCGGATTTGATTTCTTCCATTTTCGCTCCAAGTTGTGGGTTTCTCGTGAGTGAGAGTCATACTGTTATACCATGGGGCAATTTTTTATTTCGATGGGTGCAACAGTATCCAGTACTGTAGAAGATAGAGCCCATGCTGATTGTCATTTTATCTAGATCTTTAGCATATGTGGGTGTGCTGAGCAGGTTAGACAGATCGGGCAGGGCATTTGTGAATCTGACTTTGGTGGTTGAGGTAATGGTTCTGCCTGAGGAGCCATAAGGCTAACATCAGTGATTTGTATTACCCATTAAATAAGATGATGATCAGTGATCTCATCACTTTGCGGTGTGACTTCAGGCTCCTAAAGTCCTTGTTCAGGATTTCCGACTGCTTCAGCCTAATGTCGTTCACTCCCACGTGCAGCACAACAGCTCTGATGTTCTCGTTACCATTTAGGATCGATTTGTGTGATTTTTTACAACAATCGGCAAGCTACAACTGTGTGTGTGTGTGTTTGTTTTTATTACATGGCGGGGTCTTCAGCATGTTAGCACACTCACATGGTGGGGATGGAAAACATAGTGGGGAAAAGGGCTGGATTGGGACAAAAATTTTGCCCTGGCATTTTGCTCCAGACCGGCCCACTACATACAATCACAAGTACTACTCATCTTTATAACAACTCCTATTGCACAAAAGCACTGATAAGCCATATGAATAAAAAACAGTGAGAGCTGACACATTAAATACTTCTAAATTTATTAATTAAATACTCCCTGCTCTCTCTCTCACTGATACTTTCCTCCTCCTCTGGGGATGCTATCTCAACCTGGCTCAAAAAGACATGAGAAGACTATGGGATGAGTTTCATGCAATCAGCTACAGTATTGTTATTCTCTGATAAAGAACCACAGCTGCATTGGTATAACAATACCATATAGGAAATGTGTAAAAAGTAGTTAAATAAATAAGAAACAAATACAGTCTTGTGAGTGTCTTAATTTCATTTCTGTATATTGTCCAAAAACATTTTTGTTAGGTTCTAAAATACACTATAGAATCTTTAGTCTATAATAAATAGGGAACAAAAATACTTTTTGTTCCTTATTGATTTCAGATTGAAATCAGTCAGATTGATAAATCCAGACACATGGGTTTACATGGACGCTTAATAAAGTAATCGGGTTGATGTGCGCGTTTACATGACACGCTTAGAATCAGATTTAATCTTTTGACATGCGCACAGTACACGAATACACATTTCCCACCATACCATACTAGCAGTCACTCTATTGCGATTGTTTTTCAAAGCACAATTAACAATTAAAACACCGAGCAACATCATGGATTCATTAATCGTCCAGTTTTGCGTCGCTATCTGACAACAACAGCCGTGCGCCACACGTCATTACACGATTTGTACGGCATTGCACATGCGCAGAGCTTTCTAATTTCATTTTCAATCCGACTAAGTGTTTACATGTCCTCTCGATCAGATTAGAAAAGGTTTAAACCACCTCTTACAATCCGATTGAAATGTTTATCAGATCTGGTCAATTCAGTCCGATTGATGTGTTTACATGTGACTTTTTTAATCTTCTAGTCCTATTACGATTGGATTATTAGGGTCCATGTAAACACAGCTATTGAGACGTTACAGCGTGGTAGCTAACTACACCCTAACATAATTCTAACAAATCAAACTCACGTATTGTCAAAACCAAATCCCCAGTTCCCACAATGTTTAGCTATTAATTGGCTTAGGAGGCGGTGCTGATATGCCTAGTGCAGTTTTTATCTAAAAACCCAACATGATTTTACATTGATTTATGTGTAAAAATGTGTGTCGCAGCAGTGCTCATAAGTGTCCCTGTAGTATGACCGCAGAACTGCACCTGGAAGCACATGTATGACGTAATATATAAATGATACACATTTTACTAACTGCTCATGCGCAAATCGTAAACTCAAATGACAAAAGCCGACATTACTAATCAATGTCGTGATTTAATCACTTAAATCGCATGTCACTATATAATTGAAAGTGTTTTCTGCGTGTGGTACAGTTTGCTAAACTAGCGCATTTCGGGAGATTTGGAGTACCGGGACTACATGAGGCGACCTGTCGGAATGAGACGGGGTGGAATTAAACAGGTAAAAGACAGAGGACCATGGCACCGACAATCTGCCGCATTGGAGGCTAAACACATAAGTGATTATAAAGTAGGTCTGTAGATACTTCAGGCTCGCTGTCAAAACGAGCACTGCTGCACCTGGAACGGACTGTAAGAACCAGAATGTGAAAGCTCTAATGTGTTAACATGGGCACTGAAAAAATGGGCACCTCATACATACTGGATACGCGTGCAGT
The DNA here is from genome assembly GCA_036877575.1 of Botia almorhae. Classification (NCBI taxonomy): domain Eukaryota; kingdom Metazoa; phylum Chordata; class Actinopteri; order Cypriniformes; family Botiidae; genus Botia; species Botia almorhae. The sequence continues at coordinate 2,878 of JAZGTJ010005239.1, read as the reverse complement.
GTAAAACAAGGCCTTAGATGTTGTTGTGACTGGATTGTAAAGATAGTCAACCATGGTTCCTACAAATTAACTGAATCCAGCTAACACCAGGGAACAAATTAGGAAATTGTGGCCACGAATAAAAAGTTATTTATGAATTATAATATTAAGTGATAAAATTGCTATAAGTGAAAAAAAAGACAATAACCATGATTATTTTCATAATAAAGGCATTTTTTTATGGATTGTGTTTCCAAGATTTCAGATTAGTCATAAAATATTTACTTCTTTATAAAATTAAAATTGTAAAACATTTTTTTTTACATTTAGCTATTTAATTTAGTTAAGTACATTGCTCCTTGATTAGTATCTATAAATTTATTTTTAAAAAGTGCAATAACAGTGGTCATGAAAGAGTTGCCATGGATACACTACTATATATATACTACTATACTATAACTATTACAAAGCATAAAAGTTCTTTATAGTGGGATGACCATCAATGCATTAGTGGAGTGTTGCCTTAGCTCCTTTCAATAAAGCATTTTTTGTTGTTGAATATGGTGGGGGATTTGGTCACCATAATTGAAGCTGAACATAGAAGAGAGGCCAATAAAAATGATTAGATCAAAAGTAAAAATCGATTATTATCTTTTATTATCTTGTTATGGTTTGTTAGGCTTAAACATTCATAATTTTCTTCCTTTTTTTGAAAGCATTGATGCAACTCAAGAGAGCGCCACTATTGGCTGGCTTGTAAATGATGATCACATAAACCCAAATGGTACAATACATTTTTTTATTTGACGAGGCTGAATCCAGCTTCTTATTGACGCTTATTGGTGCTTCTTATTGAGCCTTCAAAATGGTCTCTCAGTTTGGTTCACTAGGCTACACAATCATGAGGAAGACTGCTGATCTGACAGTTGTCTAGAAGACAATTGGCCACAAACATTCATTGCCAAAGAAGCTGGCTGTTCAAAGAGTGCTGTATATGTATGTTAACAGAAAGTTGAGTGGAAAAAAAAAAGTGTGGAAGAAAAAGATGCACAACCAACTGAGAGAACCGCAGCCTTGAGAGGCTTGTCAAGCAAAATCGATCCAAGAATTTGGGTGAACTTTACAAGGAATGGACTGAAGCTGGGGTCAAGGCATCAAGAGCCACCACACACAGACGTGTCAAGGAATTTGGCTACAGTTGTCGTATTCCCTTTTGTTAAAACACACCTGAACCACAGACAACGTCAGAGGCATCTTACCTGGGCTAAGGAGAAGAAGGACTGTACTTACCTGCCCAGTGGCCCAAAGTCCTCTTTTCAGATGAGAGCAAGTTTTGTATTTCATTTGGAAACCAAGGTCCTAGAGTCTGGAGGAAGGGTGGAGAAGCTCATAGCCCAAGTTTCTTGAAGTCCAGTATTACGTTTCCATAGTCTGTGATGATTTGGGGTGCAATGTCATCTGCTTGTGTTGGTCCACTGTGTTTTTGAAAACCAAAGTCACTGCACCCGTTTACCAAGAAATTTTAGAGCACTTCATGCTTCCTTCTGCTGACCAGCTTTTTAAAGATGCTGATTCCATTTTCCAGCAGGATTTGGCACCTGCCCACACTGCCAAAAGCACCAAAAGTTGATTAAATTACCATGGTGTTGGTGTGCTTGACTGGCCAGCAAACTCAGAAGACCTGAACCCTATAGAGAATCTATGGGGTATTGTCAAGAGGAAAATGAAAAACAAGAGACCAAAAATGCAGATGAAGGCCACTGTCAACAGTGGCACTTTTAGACATGGGCGAAAGGGACTGCAGCAATTTTTTCATGACACATGAGGGGTGCCACACGAACTTGGAGGGAAAAAAATCATCTGCGCCGGGAGGGAGTCTCACCCGGGGAGCAATTCAATGTAGAACCACCACTGACTGTCAAAGAAACCTGGGCTTCCATACCACCTCAACAGTGCCACAGACTGATCATCTCCATCTCCAATGCCGAATTGAGGCAGTAATTAAAGCAAAAGGAGCCCACAACAAGTATTGAGTACATATACAGTAAATGAACATACTTTCCAGAAGGCCAGCATTCACTAAAAATGTTTTTTTATGGTCTTATGAAGTATTCTAATTTGTTGAGATGTGAATACATATACATATACATATACATATATATATATATATATATATATATATAGTCACGGGTGAAGAATCACGCAACAAGGCAGGCTGGTGCAAACAAAACCCCGGAGGGTGGATTTATTTCCCAAAAGTGGTGCGGTGCAAATGTGAGCCAGCCAGACAGGCTGGGGCGGCTGGTGCGGCTCGTGCTCGGTGTCCCTTGTTGCGGCGCGAGTGCGCGTGCGTGCGTGCTCCCCAGTGCTTACGGTCACTCGCTGTGCTCTGCAAAACAGGGAAAGAAACATTAATGTTACCGGCATCACCTCCGGACTTCGCTCTCACGTGGGCGGGAGGCGGCGGCTTTTTAAAGCCGCGGGGTGATGTGGCGCAGCTGTGCCTGGTCCGCCGGTGATGAGCTGGGGCAGGTGCGGCGCGTCGGTTACCAGGGCAACGCTGATAGACCCGGTGAGACTCGTAACAATACATATATATATATATATATTTATATATACAACACACACAAACAATTTCATAACTAATCAATAAGTGTATATACAGGGGTTGGACAATGAAACTGAAACACTGGCCAATTTAGTGTTGGAGGTTTCATGGCTAAATTTGACCAGCCTGGTGGCCAATCTTCATTGATTGCACATTCCACCAGTCAGAGCAGCGTGTGAAGGTTTAACTAGCAAAGTAATAGCACAGTTTTGCTTAAAATATTGCAATGCACACAACATTATGGGTGACATATCAGAATTCAAAAGAGGACAAATTGTTGGTGCATGTCTC
>JAZGTJ010005238.1:15417-28111 GCA_036877575.1 Botia almorhae | reverse complement strand
GGATGAGCAGTGGCGTGACGTGTGCTCTTTTAGGCTCGTTGAAGACCACTCTAGCTGCTGCATTCTGAATCAACTGCAGGGGCTTGATGGAGCAAGTCGAAAGAGAACAGCAGTCCAGTCTGGAGAGAACCAGAGCCTGAACGAGAAGTTGTGCTGCATGATCCGATCAAATGTTATAGTTCCAGAGGCATTAAAAAAAGGTCACCATAAATGTTCTACTCTGCTTCTACTCTGTGGAAGGTTCAAGATGTTTTAAACATTTCTTGAGTGTCTTTTCTGCCTGTGCTTGCTAAAAAGATTTATACCATTTGATTACATTAAACTTAACCTACAATGACTACGTATTCATTTAAAATAGGTACATATACATTTAATTAATATAATAATGTATGAAACTTTTATAAATGCTTGTAATATTTGAAGAATGTAATGGAATTATGCAGTAGGAAATAATGAAACATCCAATTTGACATCCAATGTTATATACTACCTACAGAACTACATTGTACTTAATTTTGGAGTGTCAGTGTCTAAAGGTTCAGCACATTTTTGAGTGTTTGGTTTTCATACATCATTGCAGAATGCTAAGTTTACTTAAAAATAGTTTCTGATATATCCCCTTTTCTAAATGCTAGTTTGCAGTAATGAAACTGCCACATTGTACTGGAATACAGCTGGTAAGATTTTAATTAGAACCTTTCACATTTTTACTTATGGCTACCTGTCTATATAAAATTATAATCCTGAATGGTACATGGTGCACCTGAACTGCCAATACTGTGTAAATATCAAAAGTTAGGAATTTTGAAGAAACTAGATTTTTAACAATTAACAATGGCAATATGATGTTTTGGATTATTAAAACGTATTATATTAAAACGTATACGAAATAATCAATAATCATAAGACAGTTAGGATATAAAACCTTACAATATGGAGAAGACAGGGTTTTGTACATTCCACAAATTTAAGTGGCAGTGCATGGCACAATCAATTTCCAAAACTTCAGTATGTAACTCATCTCGAAAAAGTTTGTCGTAGACCCATGAATGAGGTGTCAAACTGACCTTATGGAGCAAACGTTTAGAGCACCCTAGCAATAGCATTACATCATAAGCCATATTTCAATATCTCTATCATGTTAATCATGTTAGCATCATGGTAAATCATGTTAACACATGCTAGCATCATACTAATCATACTAATCTAGTCATGTTAGCATCATGTTAAGTCATGCTAGTGTAAGAAGAATCTGTTTAGATTTACATTTCAACTTCATAGCCATGCCCTTGTAACCTAACAACCATCTAATTAAGTTCCATTGATAAAGAGAGGAGGCATCAGAACATTGTGGAGGCAAGTGAGTGTTCTCTCTTTTGACTCAGACTGGCAAGTAGTCTTTAAATATCACCAGAGAAACCAGAACATCATAAAGACATTGGAGCTCTTTTGATTCTGACACAGATTTGTCTATTAGTTTTACCCTGTTAACTGTCTAGCTACATTTTAGCAACATTTACATTACCTTAGCAACCATGTAACCAAATGAATAAGCCATTTCTTAGCATTGGAACACTGTAGAGATATTTGGGTGGACTTATTTAACTCAGGCTGTCAGTGGGCTTTAGGTATTTCCCTAGCTGCACCCTAGCAACTGCATAACATCATAAATAAGCCATATTTTAATATATATTTTAATGTTAAAACATGCTAACAACATGTTAAGTCATGCCTACAGTGCATAGCAACTGCATAGCAACAGTCTCGCAACCAGTCCAGGTACCTTAGCAAGCAGCATAACAACAACCTTCCAACCACCCAGGGACAGCCTAGAAACTGCCCAAAGTAATTTAGCAAACCATCTAGCAACTGCATAGCAACACCATAGCAACCACATAGCAGCACCCAAACTACACCATGGGTATCTTAACAACTGCATAACAATAACATAACCACTCAATATACCCTAGCATTGCAATATCCTAACAACTACCCGGTTACCCTTCCAACAGCCTAGCAACAACCCACGTGCCTTAACAACTGCATAGCAACACCCTAGTAACCACCTCAGGGACATCTTAGCAACCACACAACAACACCGTACCAACCACCCAGGGTACCTTAGCAACATCCTAGCAATTGCCTAGCAACCATCTAGGGTACCTTAGCAACTGCATAACAACAACCTAGTGACCAACCCAAATACCCTGGCCACTAATTATGAACACTCTAGCAACCACCCCTGAGTACCTTGGCACCTACATAATAACTACCTAGCAACTAACCTGGGTACCTTTGCAACCACACAGCAACACCCTAGCAATCACCCTGGGTACATTAGCAACTGCATAGCAACACTCTAGCGACCACCCCAAGTACCCTAGCCACCACTTATCAACACCCTGTCAACCACCTAGTTACCATATAGCATTTTTATTACGTTACACAGAAATTTGCACACTAAATAGTGCAGTTACTGTCACCTATTTTTAGCATTTTGGCATTTTAGATTATTGACACTGCTACAATGAAAATAAAACAACAAAAAAGAATATACTGTAACATCAAAGTAGCATGCACAGTTTGATACAATTTAACAATTTCAACCTCCTAAAATGTGCTCGGTATTCCTCTTTAGTTAACATGAAATCAGCCATTGTGTTTGAGGTTTAAGTGAGGTGTATTGGTCCCTTAATTTTTTAATGTTAAACTCTTATTAAATACTTTGTAGCAACGCATAACAAAACTTAAGAGAACAATTTAGCAGTCAAAAGGAAATATTTAGTGACAGCCTTAAGTGGACTTATAGGTTTTTAGCATTCGGCACAGTTGTCTGTTCTTGGCATTTACCCTCTTGGTGACATTACTTCCCAACACAAACACACCCCATAGTATAGTCCCATCCCTAGCACTGATTGACAGATTTGTGTGAAGGCATCGTGAACACAAATGCAAAGAGAACTGCAATTGCTTTTGTGCAATCGCAACGCCGAGGAAATGAATAGTAAAAGGGTAATTGCTATTGCAATTTAAATATGACAGGGTCGTAACTTGTAAGACATGGGAGATGAAATTTCAAATGGACTTTGCATTTTCATTTTAAATATGGCACACATTGTACATTCTCGTAAAACAATTTGCATTTGAATTATCACAACTTTTACACCCACAAACAGAAAACACAATTGCAAATGCAATTTGCCCTTGTTTTACTTTCCTTTTTAAATAGCCCGCAAAAAACGCTCCATATAAAACTGATTTACGGAAAAGGAAGACTGAATGCCATACTTTTGTCATTGAGCTTGTTTTTATTTCCAGAGTGATTTTCTTCTTTCAGATTGTTTATTTTTGTTTGTTTCTTTAGTTTGCTTTTTTTATTGGCACAAAATTAATTCCACATAAATGACAATACCAAACTGTATTAATTCTGACTTGTAAAAAATTTGTCCCTGACACTTATAAAACATGATTAATGTAAATATCTAACTTCATTATATAACTGACCATTGAATTAACTAATTCACTATATCAGTGTGGTTTGAGCTATAGCAAAAGCATATTTTACTTTGGAGGACAGAATTCACAACTAGTAATATTTCAGAGGGTTTTCGTAAACTTTTGGTAAAAACCCATTTTTGTGCATTTATTATTGCTGACTAATGGCATAATGCAAATGGCATGACAGATTAAGACGTCTTTGCAGGAATTACTGCAAATTCAGTAATTTTGTGCCACAATAAGAAAACATTCCTTGTGTGACAGAATATAGGCCGTTTGCTAGCTTTTAAGCAAAGTGTGAGTATTTTTAGTAAATAATACAATTATTAAACAGCAAAAATGAAAAACATGCAAAAATATTAAACCCCTTGTTCTGGCTAATATTAATTGTAATTCATTAATAAAATTGCAGCATGTAAAATGCATGTGTAAACTATAAACTGCCAAATATGACAATTTGCCCTGACATTTCTTAAAAATTATTATTAAAAATAAGTCAATATTAAACACTGTCTCGTAAGTGTATAAAGCATTAAAAAAATTAATCTTAAGAGCAAATTTCATAATTTTACAGTTTCAAAGGTAGCCTAAATATAGAAACAAACTAATGATCACGATCAAATACATGCACACAAACAGATGGAGAAAGATGTTTTCCTTTGGTTGCAATGGCTGCACTTTAAAAACATGCAAATATTAATCAGTATGTTAATTAATATTAAACCGTTTTACATAAAGTATTTGTTTTATATTTTTCGTATGTGGCAATAAACACAAAAGAGATTAGTCATCTGTTTTAAAAATAAAATATCAGTATTTGTAACCACCATGATTGCTGAAAATGTTCTAATATAAAAAAAGACTTCACTCAAGACATGAATATGTTTCAGAGGAAAACATATTGTAAGAGCAGAAAACAGGTCATAGCCCAGCACTGGTGTACTATAGTAAAACACAGAACAGGTCATTAGGTCATATCCCAGCACTGGTGTACTATAGTAAAACACAGAACAGACCATATCCCAGCACTGGTGTACTATAGTGAAACACAGAACAGGTCATCAGGTCATATCCCAGCACTGGTGTACTATAGTAAAACACAGAACAGGTCATATCCCAGCACTGGTGTACTATAGTAAAACACAGAACAGGTCATTAGGTCATATCCCAGCACTGGTGTACTATAGTAAAACACAGAACAGGTCATTAGGTCATATCCCAGCACTGGTGTACTATAGTAAAACACAGAACAGACCATATCCCAGCACTGGTGTACTATAGTGAAACACAGAACAGGTCATCAGGTCATATCCCAGCACTGGTGTACTATAGTAAAACACAGAACAGGTCATCAGGTCATATTCCAGCACTGGTGTACTATAGTAAAACACAGAACAGGTCATCAGGTCATATCGCAGCACTGGTGTACTATAGTAAAACACAGAACAGACCATATCCCAGCACTGGTGTACTATAGTAAAACACAGAACAGGTCATCAGGTCATATCGCAGCACTGGTGTACTATAGTAAAAATCCATTTACATGTGCATGTATTCATTTAGCTGAAGTTTGTATCCAAAGTTATTTTTAAAAAGAGAGCATTTAACATTTTGCCCTAAGAACCAACAAACCTAGTCTATGAAGCTGCATTTACAAGTAGAAATAGTTCTGAATCCGGGGACAGGATGAACAGTATACTTTTTTATAGGTAAAACAAGGTTAAATATCAGGGGTAGCCAATGGAGTGAGATCAGGAGGGAACTGAACAGGTCATATCCCAACACCAGTGTACTATAGTAAAACACAAAACAGGTCATCAGATCATATATTAGCACTGGTGTACTACAGAAAACACAGAACAGGTCATATCCCAGCACTGGTGTACTATAGTAAAACACAAAACAGGTCATCAGATCATATATTAGCACTGGTGTACTACAGAAAACACAGAACAGGTCATAGCCCAGCACTGGTGTACTATAGTAAAACACAGAACAGGTCATATCCCAGCACTGGTGTACCATAGTAAAACACAGAACAGGTCATATCCCAGCACTGGTGTACTATAGTAAAACACAGAACAGGTCATATCTCAGCACTGGTGTACTATAGTAAAACACAGAACAGGTCATATCTCAGCACTGGTGTACTATAGTAAAATACCAACAGAAAGGTTTAGTCCAGTTGCATTTGGCTTCACATTGATATATGAAGTAGCTTTACGGTTTCTATATAAAATATTTAAGTGAAATACATCTGTTGCATTAAAGCAGCTTCGAAAGCTTCAAATTAAACCTGTGACTGTAACAGAAAAACACTGTAAAATGTTCTGTTTCTTCAGACAAATATAAAAAGACTTTCTGGAAATTTCACCTTCACCCTTTTTATCTGGACATTTTACATCCCTGTAAAAACAATTACACAGCAAAATAATGTGTATAAGGATTGGATGAATAAATGTAAGATAAACTTTTGACTAGATTTAAAGGCATTCTGAGCAATCCTGCAGAATATTAAAGACTGTTTATGACACTTTTATCACATTTAATCTGGAGGGATTGTTTCATGTTCAATCTGCAGTTATTCACTGTTGTTCCCAGATGAAACAAATCCCAGCATACACATGCAGAGCTTACACAGGCTATACAGATCAGTGTTAGCACTGACATACATGCAACACTTTGCTGCGCGTGTCAAGACACTTTGGTTGTTTTCAAAAGGCACTAAATGGTTTGGTGACAGACCCTCATTTGGCAGTTTTTTCTCGCTGCATTCAGAGAACACCAATCACACTCATGCGCTGGTCATTCACACTCAAGTTCTTATGGCAACTTTACTAGGTTTTATTTCTGTAGCTTTTGCTCAAAAGCTGAAGGTGACTGCAGAGCAGGGTGGTGGAGATCTTTCCCTGGTCTTTATTATTCATGGTGATTCTGACTGATCTCCAGCAGCAGCTCTCAAGTTTTCAATGGCTTTCCACAGTTTCTCGTTCTCTTTCAACTGATCATTGTACTGAAAGCAGAAGATCACCTCAGATATCTCATATCATCACTTTTCTTTAGTCACAACATAATTCATAATGTTACATTTGTGTAATTTCATAGTTTTGATAAGTTTAATATTATTATTCTAAAATGTGGGAAAAAAATTAATAAAGCATAAGTGTTTCAAAACCTTTGAACAGCAGTGTATATAACAGAGCTATAAGGGTTCTGTCAGATCTATAAACACAAAACATTCACCTGCACATAGTTTTAACTGACCTGCTTCTGCAGCAGCTGAATCTGGGCATCCTGGCGGTTCACGGTTTCTCTGAGCTGTGAGAAACAACATATTTGTACATTCATTATTTTAAATGACAACAAATTTAGACTTTTAGAGCTTAGAAGCTTAATATCTTAGATCAGAGGAAAAGTCAGACATGTTGATGTTAAAAGCATACATGTGCAAGCTCGACGCTCGCGTCACAGCAGCTCTGCTCTGATCGCCCGGTTTCCACCCCGTTCACCCTCCCATCGCCCACACACGCTGTTGACTGCAAAACAAATCCAATAAAAATAAAAGCTAATAATAAAAGCTGCATCATTCAGGAAACCTTAATTCAACTATTTCATTAACAATTCATTAAGTACCTAAAAAATTATTGTGCCCTAACGATTTACTATGAAACAAATATACTGAACAAAAACAACAGTACATGTTCAAATGTCTTTTTTATCTAGTACCATTTATTTCAACAGAATACTGTGACTGTGTGTATTGATCTACACACGGTTCTGAGAACAGCCGGTCAGTAATAACACTAAATCAAGTTTCATGAACCCAACAACTAGATATGTCAGACTCATGACAGTTCCTGTTGAATCCCACCAGGAGATTTTTCCCTGTGGCAGCTGCGGCTGCAGCTTTGAGCTGGTTAAGTTCCTCATATGGCAGCGTTGCACTCTCTGTATACGAGGACATCAGGGGATTGATGGAGTCACTGGAGTCATTCGGCATGGGAATGAATTCAGCATCCAGTAGCTCCTGCAGCCAAATGGAGGAAAGCCAGTGAACAAAAGTGAACCTGTGCTTCCTAAGAAGATGATTGTGGATCTTAATGTTGGATTCACCTTTCGCAGCCATGAGGGGCAGGAGCTCTCATTGGTCTTACTGTCCATAGAGAATATGGGCGTCTCCAGACACCTGTCGTCCATGTCGGCCTCCACAGTTCCCCCCAGCATCCCTTCACGCAGCTCCAAGTCTGTCGCTGAGTCCGTCTCCAGGTCGATGGAAGATGTTGAGCACTGACCTACAGATTAGTAGATGAGTTTACACATCATCACAAAAAGTCTCACAAACTCAGACAATATGCCCTCAGTCTGTTCACTGATGCAGAAATATCACAAAACATGGCCAGTTACAATGGCAGATTGGCTGGCTGTGATGATACTTCCTGTTTACAGGAGCTTGTTTACACATTATCCGGCTGCAACAATGAGCACTTCTGAGTAACTAGTCGTGTGTGCGATTAAATGACAGAATTTTTGGGTAAACTGATCTCGGACAGAATGAATTACAATATGCACCCAACTTTATTCTCATTATCAGATGTCCAACTATGTGTGACGAGAGGTACAATATTTTACTTTTACAGATCTGTATCAGAATTACATGCTACACAACTATGTCAGTAGCCTAAAATTTGCAGCCACCACAGAATATATTATATCCCTAGATATGTTTTAAAGAGTTTTACATAATTTACTCACCCTCATGTCATTCTAAACCTGTATAACTATTTTCTTCTATGGAACACAAAAGAAGAAATGTCTCAGTGGTTGTGTCCATATAATGGAAGTCAATGGGTGCCACTGTTTGGTTACCTACATACTTCAAAACATCTTTTTTGTATTCCTCAGAAGCAAAAAAAGTCATACAGGATTGAAATTACATACACAAAAAAAAGTTCATTTTTGAATGAACTATCCCTGAACAACAATATGAACAAAATATGTTCTCACCACTTCCAATGGACAGCCCACTGCTGTTTGAACGGATAGTTTTGGAGTTCAGAACCTTTTCTGTGGAGAAACATTACATCAGTTCAAAATTCATGTTCATTTTACTCTGATATTGATCACAGATGGAGCTCTAAAGTAAAAGATATGAGTGCTACTGACCCATGATGAGAATAGTGTGCCAGCCCCTGCATGAGAGATCAGGCACATGGTGTAAAGAACCAAAGATTGGACGAGGTAGAGCCGGACAAACCTCAGAGCCAAAGCCTTTATCAGCGGGCATCCCCAAACGCCCGTTTCCTGCATTCCCCCACGCAAAGATCTGATTATCTGATTGAAACAGAAAAATTAGCATACATCATGTTACTTCAGATAACAACCAAGGTCAACCAATGAAATCTCTCATATTTAAGATGCCTCATGTGTCTTAACATTATGACACTCTGATCCTTCAAAGTGCATCTCAGAAAGATTTTAAACAGTACTGAAGGTGATCGTATGTACAGACTCTTTGACTTCTCTTCTTTCACTATCCAACTTAGCCTTATTTTAGTTTAAAAATGTATTTAAAATAATTTATCTACAAAACAAATTTTAAGTATGCAAGTATACACCTTCAAAGCAAATGATAAAAATAAATGTGTGTATATGGCAAATGTTTGACAGAATAGCCACAGGTCTCCATTGCTTTGCTCTTCTCACCCTCTGTGGCAGCAATAGTGAAGCCATCACCACAAGACACCTTTGTGACCACTTTCCCCCCGAAGGGTCCTACGAGGATCTGCACACCCTGATGTTTCTTAAAGTCTTTCACACCCAGCTGTCCAAATTTATTACAGCCAAATGTCATCAGACGCCCGCGTTCTGCACACACATACAGACATTGCGACATGTTAGAAGTGATGAAGGCCAATGACAGTAGAATGACTGAAAACTGTGGTTTATAAGCACAACACCGTCAATAGCTGCGGTGTGGGTCTTTCCAGCAGAGATGAACTGGATCTTAAAGCGTGACAGCTGCTTCACCAGTGTAAGTGTGGTGGTGTACGGTATTCCCTGATAACCCTGTATCAAACACACAATCACTTCACTAAACAAAATTAATCATCTGCCCCAAAACCCAGTGAACTGCCCACAGAGGCAGTATTTCAAGCCATACTGTAGGTGCTCTCCAGATGTGAAGACTGCTCTCAGAACTTCATAGTCCTGTATAACGCTGCCTCACAACCCTGCTAAAAAACAGCTAAAACCAATTCAAGCTGGTCTTGTTTTAGCCAACTGTTTTAGTTGGCCCTCCCAGCCTGGCAAAACTGGTTAAGTGGTCAAAACTCCTCTAAAACCAGCTAGCTGTTTTCTTCAGCTGAGAAGAAATCTCAATTTACCCAAATTCTGTTCTTTATAAAGCTCGTAATGTGACAATATCAGTAAAAAATAAATCCATGATGTTGGTGATGATGAGGGTGATGGCGAGAAAACACATTTCATTGAAAGATGAAAGTGTTATTTAATCAAATTTAAAACAATTGTAAGTGATATTTTATTGTAAGTAACTGTATTTTTGTGCTCAGAGTAGGGCTGGGCGATATGGCTGAAAACTGTATCGCGATATCAATGTTTTATATCGGTCGATATCGATAATTATTAATATTTTTTATGACCCAATTAAAATAAGGACCAGGAGAAAAATATATTACATTTAAACGTTTTAATTTTAAACTTAACCTTCCTCTGATTTAGGGCTGCAACAACGAATCGATTAAACCGATAAAAATCGATTACTTAAAGAGTTGGCGACGAATTTCATTATCGATTCGTTGTGTCGCGCGACGCGAAGACATTTGATTATTAAAAACAACGTTTAGTTGAGGCGGAGCGGAGTGAACACACTCTCGCTGATGCTAGCAGAGTTCAGCGCCTTATAGACAGAGCGGAGCACAAATAATAAAACAAACGAGCGGAGGTAGAGAAAAGATACATGGCGGAGGCAGAGAAATCCGTGCGACCCAAGTCACCCAAGATGTGGGAGCATTTCACACTAAATAAACAGAAAAAGTGTGTTAACCCTCTGGGGTCGACAAACGCGCCGGCGCATTTTGAGACATGTCTTCATGATAATGCGGAAAAGAACGTAAATGCTCCGTCATTTTTGATCGTACAGATACAACCAATACATCATTCGAATCTGTAAAGGGTCAATTTTTATTTGTATACACTCATAATAACAATGAAACCCTGTGCTTTTATAATAATAAGAAAACATACAGGGTACGCACTCTGCCTCTGTCATAAATAAAAAAACCAAAATCTCAGTGAATACGTGCCCCACAGACATAATGAATATGTTGTGGTTGGGGGGTGTATGTAGTGTTTAAATCCGTCACTCTGGAGCATTTTTCTGTGTAGACAGTAAACGTTGAGGCAGCGAGATTTGGTTCTAGACACAACTCATGTATATTACAGTATAACAGCAGCAGTCTTGATTGAAATATAATCTAAATGTTGTGCCGTACCTCCCCCGGATGGTTCTTGATTCCAGTAATCCCCTGATTTAGCCCCAGTTTGTTGAGATCATTGTTCCCACAGGCTAAAACTTTCCCAGACTCTGTGAGGAAGAATGTTCCATCTGCTCCACAGAACACCGAGTCAATCACAGCTCCTTGAGGAACATCAATCTGCAGACCAACAAAACAACAACATTCAAACACACTACAATATCTGAGGGACACAGAAGGACATAATACAAGGCCTTATAACATTTATCTTTTGACGTGACAGGTACAATAGAGTACAGTTCAAAGTACAGCAAAAAGAGTCACTGACTTGCATTGGAGAGGAGAAATCATCTTCACAGTCCAAACCGAGTCGACCTGCAGAGGAGAGACATCTTTAGTGTCCGTTGAGATTGGCTTTGATTTCTATTACATCGGAATAAGAGTTTGGCTGTGTTACCATGTTCACCACACCCCCAGGAGTAGATGTCTCCACTTTGGGTCAGCACCACCATGTGATTATCTCCACAGGAGACCTGTTTCACAGGTCGTTCCTCGAAGAACTCCAGCAGAACTGGCTCTAAGATCTCCATGCCCAACTCATTCTCCACACCAATGCAGCCGTAATAGTCTGATCCAAACATGTACATCTGATCCTCATCTGTCAACAAATGAACACAAGAAAACATATTCACGCACAAAATATCTCATAATAATGATAATGTTTTTTTAAACACATTCTCAGATGTACACTAATCCTCTGTTGTTAATACTCCTCCACTCACCAGTAACACAAGCGGTAAAATCCGCCCCACATGCCACCTGCCTGATGGCTTTACCCTGGAGACGCTCCACTCTCCGTGGCTGTCGGTACGAGGCCTGGTCCCCGTGACCCAGCTGGCCCACCATCTTGGCCCCTCCCTGGACACTCTGCAAACAAACACGTTGCATGTGTCAGTCAAGGAGGAGTGACAGTCTGTGTTTGTTAACCCACTCAAGAGTTTCCCAGAATTAATCAGACTCCTGTCTGTCCTCTAATGACCTAGCTGAGAATGCAGCTCAAAACTGCAGGATTTTTACTGTGTTCTTCTTTTTTACTCTTATTTTTACACCCTTCACTTTATCTCCTTCCATATGCGTATATGTAAAAGTTTACTTTCGGCTCTCTGGAATACGTTTGATTCCGTTTGGTCAATCAATCACCCTCAGCACTGGAGCCCCTTAGGGTTGTGTTCTGAGCCCCCTGCTGTACTCATTGTACACCTTTGACTGCGTGGCCACTTCCAGCTCCACCAGCATTGTGAAGTTTGCTGACGATACTGTGGTGGTGGGCCTAATCTCCAATAACAACAAGACAGCCTACCTAGAGAAGATTAAAAACCTGGAAACATGGTGCCAGGTCAACAATCTCCTCCTGAACGTCAGCAAGACAAAGGAGCTGATAGTGGACTTCAGCACAAAGCATGAAAGGAATTACCAGCCCCTCATCATCGACGGGACCCCAGTGGAGAGAGTGAACAGTTTCTGGTACCTAGGTGTTTACATCACGCAGGACCTGACATGGTCCCGTCATGTTAACACCCTGGTGAAGAAGGCCCGGCAACGTCTTTATCATCTTAGACGGCTGAAGGACTTTAAACTGCCCTCAAAGGTGCTAAAGACATTCTACACCTGCACCATTGAGAGCATCCTGACGGGAAACATCA
>JAZGTJ010005238.1:1469-15367 GCA_036877575.1 Botia almorhae | reverse complement strand
TGCCCTCAAAGGTGCTAAAGACATTCTACACCTGCACCATTGAGAGCATCCTGACGGGAAACATCACAGCCTGGTTTGGAAACAGCACCAAATAGGACAGGCAAGCTCTTCAGAGGGTGGTGCGGTCAGCCGAGCGCACCATCTGCACCGAGCTCCCTGACCTGGAGACTATATACAGCAAGCGGTGCTGGACCAAAGCCAGGAAGATTGTGAAGGACCTCAGCCATCCCAACAATGGACTCTTCTCTCTGTTGCAGTCAGGGAAACGTTTCCGTTCTCTGAAGGCGAACACAGAGAGAATGAGGAGAAGCTTCTTCCCGCAGGCCATTCAGGCCCTTAACCAGAACACTTAGGACCTGGAGTTTCTGGACACACCTCCCACACAACACAATCACTCTACTTCAGTCGATGTTGCACACGTAAATTTGCACTAACTATACTGTATTTTTTTCATATACATCTCTACATATATATTTATATACATATACACTGTAAATACTTGTACACTGTAAATCTTTAATTTCTTAAACTTTAAATTTGTCCTTTTTTTTACTTTTCTGTGAGACAGTCATATAAAGCATTTCACTGCAAAAAGGTACTGTGTATGATCGTGTATGTGACAAATAAAATTTGATTTGATTTGATCACAGCCTATATAATGACAATAAACTGCATAAATGACGTTTACAACCAGTTTTCAATGCTGTGCTGGTTTTATGTTTTTAAAACACTTTACAGTTCCCTTTTCACATAATAAAAATCAATTCAATCGATATTTCATGTTATTTATTTGGCAAGTAGGCTTGTAATATGCTTGATAATGTCCAGTCAGTCAACTCAAACTCCTTCAGAAGTTTGCTAACATCATATCTGGGTTCTGATCATGGTTTATTCTGCTCTGTCCACCAGCTAAACTGTACATTATGTATGTTTTCTTTACAGTACTTTATATTCATAACTGAAGGTGCTACATCAATTAAACCGAACACATTAATGAACTCAATAAAGGTTTAAGAAACGTTAATCAAGCCCTCACACTGGTGCCACTGCAACCAGGTGGCTTTCAGAAAACATTTAATGGTGGGCAATACACATGTAAAAAGATATATAGGGAGACTTTGTCAAACTCATTTACATGTGCCACGTTTCCTGCTACCTGCTGTGGCGTCATGACTATAACTGATTACTGGCATTGAGATGTTTCCAGACAGGGTTCTTATCAAACATGATGTTTAGGGGAAAAATGGACATTGCATGTTTTAGTTAGAACAACTTCCTGTTTCATGGTGAAACATCGAGGACGCCACAGATACCATCTTCAGTGTAGTCTTTGCAATTTAATGTCACACAGGCCTTTAGATTACACTGATCAAATATGATGGTGACCTGATTAAAACTCCATGTGTTACATGGAAATGGCAAAATCTGAACCAAAATTTGGTCATCCTGTTGGATTTATAGTTTTGCTGTAAAAAATGTTTCTGTAGGTACTGGGATGTTACATGTGCCTATCAATTTTTGTAAAATCAATGTATGTGAAATATAATTTTTATGAAATATCGAAAGTGTACTAATCAAATGATTTTGCAACACATAATACTAAAATCTATACCACATGCTAATTTTATGCCACTTTTGATGCATGTGCAAAGTTTCTTATGTTTTTGAGCATGCTTAGGCCCTCAAAAATGAGATTCATTTTGGAGAAGAATTACAAAATAACAACAAATATAGCTGCAAGCAGCAATTACTGGCCCTGGTGCATCTCAGAAAAGAACGCACATGCATTTCTTTCCTAAAAAAAAAAGATTGAGACTGTGACTCACAATAGCCACATCACTGTGATCAATCCACAACACCAATCATATTTTCCAAGTTTAATGTAAATCACTTAATGCAGCCAGAAGATATGAGACACTTCCTGTTTGTCCTGTTGACAAAAATTGGGAATTGAAAGAATAAAAAATTTAGATACTAATAATGCAGTCATAATTTAATCCAATTCTCAATGGGAATACCAGTGGGTGTCTTACAATATATGATAATGGGGCAAATCCCATATCTATGGCAACGTATACTAACAAAGTCCCTGATTTACATAGGAAGCAAGATAGAGCAGTGTCCGGCTTTTACTGGGTCTGTGGTAGTAAGACATTACTGACACACGTGCCGATAGATGGAAAAGGATTATGTGCAAGAGTGACTTTAAAGGAAGATATTTCTATTGTCAGGTTGGTTAATAAAGCTAAAAATAGCATCATGAAAAGAACACAGGAAACAGCGTGCTATAGTCATCCTTGAAGATCCTACTGTGTTTATAGATGCTATAGGACAACCTAGCAGTATCCCTAATGAATTTAAAACTTGCAATGAAATTGCAAGTGGGTTCAAGTCTCTAATCTTAGTATGGATTACACCAAACAAAAATACTGAATGGATAAATTATCTACATTACAATTAACAAAGAATGATTAATTATACCAATAAAGCTTTACAAGCAAGGGAAGGCAATTGGGAAGACAATCAGACGCTACCAGCAGAATGACTCTCCATAACCGAATGGTTTTACATAGTTGACTTGCTGATAAGGAAGGTGTCTGTACAATGATCTATGACACTTGCTGTACCTATATCCCCATGGAAACTGGCTCAGACATTTTATAAAATTATACAAAAGTTATGACAAAGTTACACAATCTGCAAAGGCAACTGTATAACAATACAGGCAAGGAATGGACCCTCTCAGGGTTATTTGATGGCCTTCTTGGAGAACCATGCATTGTCTCCAGCATACAGCAGCAGATGAGCAAAGCAATAGACATCAAGCTGAGATCTCTGAATGGTTACAGAAAAAACTGGACATGGAAATATATATCTGAAGCATTCGGTTTACACTCGCATCACAATATCACAATGCACAACTTCATTCACTGCATCTATGTATCGTCCTTGTAAAGTATGTATAGTCCACTTAATTTGTTTTTCTTATACTTCTATGTTTATATTTATGTTTAACTTGTATGTAGCACCGTGGTCCTGCGAGACACGACATCTCGTGTTACTATATGTCCACACATGTAGCATAATGTCAATAAAGCTTGTCCAAGTCTAATAAGAGTGTAATTGTTTTGCCAAAACAATTTACTTTACACACCCCCTCAACTGGCGCTAGTACGCAGTATGCCAGAGAAGACCTGTTCTTTTAAGAGCATGTAGAGGAAAAGTATATAGAAAAGAATGTTTTAATAATGATTTGCATTTGCATTTAATCAGTCTATTTAATCAAATGTTTTATATGACTAAAAGGGGGAATGTGGGGGCATAAGTAATATTATAAATTTTTATATATTTTATCAATTCTTTTTATACTGTGTAACAATCAAAGCTTTACGCACCCAGGAACTGGGAAGTATTTCAATGCTTGAGCAGGCAGAAAGATATATGTAGTTGTGATTTCTGTGTTCTCTGCCTCTTTCTAATCTGACACTTGAAACAGAAAGCTTCCCTAATAAAAACCTCATCTCCACGCTGGACTCTTCGTCTCTTCATTTATGATCTAACACCACCTTGTACTTCTTAGAAAGCGATACATTGCTGTGACATGCATTTTTGTCTGAAAATGACTGAGGAATATTATAAAGTCTGTTCTAAATCTTTGGTAAGTGACATACATACTGCTGCCAGTTGATGGTGCTATAATGTTGACTGGTATATTGACTTTGATGTGTGCCAAGTTTTTGAGCATATTAAGGGGCCCAAAGGTCCCAAGCACTGCAGGTGCCACTACCTGGTGCTTATCAGAAAATGACGCATGGTTGTCACATATATTTAACTACAAAAATAATTGAGGACCTTTTTTTAAAGTCTAATTTAAGTATGTAAGTCTGTTGTAATAGGCACTTCCTGCTGCCAGTTGGTGGTGCTATGACTGTGACTCACAGTAGCCACATCACTGTGATCAGCCCACAACACCAAACATATTTCCAGAGTTTTCCAAGTTACCAAGGCCCACTGCCCTGCCCATATGTCTGCCTTTGCCCGGCCTTAATTGCTGATGTATGAGCCAAGTTTCACACTTTCAGTGCTTGGGCCCTAAATAATAAGAGGAAACAGAGCCATCCCAATAGAGTCCTTGCACCTCAGAGCAAAAGCCATGATTACAGTCTACAGACTACCTAACAAACTGGTAAAGGGATAATTGTTTTAAATGATCATGTTCTATTTCTAATTTTTGAAAGTTCAGTAGAGAATAATGAGTACAATCATTGGATGAACATTTGGCCACACTGTTTGGCTGGTTGTGCAGCTCGGGTGCTAATAGAAAAGACGTCACTTCCTTTAAATTTATTCACACCCAATACTTGGTTTTGTTCTATATTATGACAAAATAAAGAGATGCTTACGGCCCAGGTGTACAGCTCTTTCTCTACAGTAACAACCGCAAAGTGTGTTTCTCCTGCACACACGTGCTGTGCGCTGCTCCCGCCTTTAAACATGTCCAACTTCTGTGGGGTAAACTTCCCCCCGCCCCAGAAATACACCTCCCTCGAGCGTGTGGTCACTACAGCAACCGAAGTCTCTACCACTGTGCCTAACCTAAAAGAAGAAGATTTAAACAAATCAAACATACAAACAGCTCAAAAAAAGCTGCAGAAAAACTCAAGAGGTTTTACTCACTTGGGTTTCTTGATGGATGAATTAAGAGCTGCAACTCTGTCCTCCAGCTCCCTGTAAACACAGATCACCATGATTCATTCATTCATTTAATTATCACCGCTTCAGTATAGCTGTACTATGACAAATCTGGTATCTTAGCAATCTGCATGAGCCAAAGAATCTAAAGAAAGAAATTTCCTAACAATATGTTATTGCAATCACGTTATAAGCATTTTCATAAATTTTGTTATATCTTTTGACTACTATGTGGCGCTGGCCCCAAACTTTGCATGTCTCCTCAGAATATGGTGATGATGAACCATGTAAAGCTTCGTAATGATACGCAATTGTGTTTGTTAAATACTGCCTTTTATGACATAATTGGAAATGGTTGACCACAGAATATTAGACACTGACTTGAAATGCCTTAAGAATCTAAAAAGACCTCATAATTATAGACCAAAGTATTCACAGGTTATAGGCAAAAATAGGCATTTTTCATATCTCTGAACCAGTGGGTGGCACTGTGAGCGTTGCCAAGATACAGCCTTGTATCCATTACTGCATGCTCGCCCAAAAATTTCTAGACACAGTATACTTTTTGTCAGGGGTCAGTCTAGATGCTACATACCAAATTTCATGCAAATTGAACAAACGCCCTAGAAGTTTTAAAAAGTAGGTTTTTAAAAGAAAATTAAAATGGCGGGAAAAGTTTTATGCCAGAATTTCAATGAAGTCATAGGGTGCATTGAAATCAGCATGAGCCAAGGAATTAGAAAAAAAGAATTTTGCTTCTAGGCCTTAAGAGTCAAGTTATAGCATAAACATGAGTGAAAGTATGAACTGTTGGTAACGCTGTAGAAAGAGACTCCAAATCTGGTCCTGTAAAATTTCATAATAGCCTCTATCTATGTGCCGAATATTGTATGGCTCTATAGACAGCCATAGATGCAAGAGTGGAAGAAGAAAAAGAAAAACACTAACTGCGTTTGACTCCTAATAAAAAATATAGCCACAAGCAGCAATTACCGGGTTTTCATAGTTCACATGGAAATGTATGAAAATGTCAACTAAGCTATTATATAAATTTTTAAAACCATTCCTAAAATAACCAGTTCCACAACAACTTCACAGCTGGTACGATATGCATTCAGTTCTGCTTTTTATCAGAAATGGATGAAACTTATTGCGTTACGTCAATGACCTTTTCCACATATTAAAAGTATTTGTATACCTGAACTTTCATGTACACCAAATACAGGCATATTACTTACAATACATTACAATACATTACTTACAATAGACATTACCAGGGTTCAGGGACTTGAGAACTAGCCATGTTTTTGAAAATAATCGAATGTGCTCATACACAAACATGAGACGTTGAACACTGCATGCCACTTTTTCAGTAAATTTAGCAAACTCTGAATAGTTAGTCATTTTTTGTTTTTTACGTTACATTTTACATTATAACGCCATCAAGTGGCCAAAAGCGTGATTTTTTTTACGTGACAACAGATGAGATTCCTACATATGAGTACCAGGTTTGGTACCAGGTTTTGGAATGACCTGATGTCATTCCCTTCCCAAGGTATACCCGTGTAACCAAAAATTAGCCCCACCCACTTCGCTAATAACAAACTAGCGGTTATAATGCGGTCTCCTAATGAACCAAAAAATTTTGCAATATTACCGTATGTTCTGTATTCAATGTGTTGTACATGTTTCATAATTTTTCTGTTTTCTGTGTTTTTCCTTTTCATTATATGCAACATTGTAAAAAAGGGCTATATAAATAAATCTGAATTAAACTGACTTACTGTACTGTAATTGTGCAGGCATACTGTGATTGTGCAGATATACTGTATTTGTGCAAATCTGCTGTAAATGTGCAGGCATACGGTGCTGTAAACACGCAGGCGCACTGTAAAGATGCAGACGTACCCAGGGGTGGAGCAATTTTTCATAGGGGAGGCCAGGCCGGGGCCAACAATTACTCTGGTGTGGTAGAGTAAACATTATACAAAGATGGCACAAAAATCACTACAACAGCACAGGAATTATGTACGGAGTTATTTCAAGCGCAAAAAGAAAATTTAAGCAAACTCACAAACTTTCAGAATCAGAATCAGAAAGAGCTTTATTGCCAAGTATGCTTGCGCATACAAGGAATTTGTTTCAGTGTTATTAGCCTCCAGTACACAGAGACAACAGCACACAGACAATACAAATAAGAGAGTAAGAAAAATACACATGTGAGACCAAAAGTAGACCAAAAATAAAAATAGAAAAGATAATAATAATTTGTAAAAAAATAAATTGACAAAAGTTTCAAAAACTTCAAACTTTTTCCCTTGACTATACCGTCATAACTACATTAGATGGATTCTATTATTACTCTGGTTTAAGGCAAAGACATTTACGGAAACTCTTGCGTTATTAACAAAGCATGTGAGCATAAATCGAGATATCTGTTTTTACAGGTGGCTGATCCCATGAGAAGGGAGAAGCAAGAACATTCGGTCTTAACCGCACTTATTTAATTCATCAACTGCTTCCAAACAAGCTACTGATTACTGATGAGAGTCATGTGATTTGTGGGAGTTATAACTGAGGTCCTTGTAGAGCCATGAAATTACTTAGTTTTAAAAATGCAGTTACAAGCAGTGTGGCAAGTGGGGTGCCATGGACTTTGCCTATGGTGGCCTCGGCAACCCCTGGCCAAACCATGGACAAACCACATATGTGCAGATGTACTGTAAATGTGCAGGAAGGACAGTGACTCACCGTCTGACAGAGGAAATGAAGGGCTGCTCTAAAATCTGCTCGGCAGTCGGCCTTTTCTCAGGATCCTTCAACATCAACACAAAACATCATCATAACGTCACTCCATCTATGACTCAGGTACAGTAGACTAAAGACTCTAGCAAGGCAGCATAGGGGCTCGTGTTTTTGGTACCTGATGTAAACACTCGTACACCAGCTTGATGAGTTCAGATGAATAAACATCTGAGTTGATCTCCATTGTCCAATTGCCCTGGACAATCTTTACACACAGGTTGAGAGGATTCTGGAAATAGATCAGATAATATCCATCACTAAACATTTCCTAACACACCTTTTTGCTTTATAGACCAGTAGCTTGTAATTAATGTTTACTGTAAATAAACCTGTAAGATGAAGGTTATTACCGTAGCATCAAAGGTCCTAGTGAGGGTCAGAAGTTCAAATAAGACACATCCCATGGCCCAGATATCAGATTTAAAGTTATATTTCACTCCTTGACAAAGCTCAGGAGACATGTAGTACGGCGTCCCGACACACTAGTGCAAAAACATCACGAGTGAGATGAGAGATGTGATTGGACTGTGGTATCTTCTAACAACCGCATGCAAGACATATAATCCAACGGGCATTCAGATAAACTAGCATTCTGAGCAGCCTAATAACATAACTAAAGACATTGTTTCATGTAAGGATAAAGAACCTATAGCGCATGTGATTGTGTGTGATATACTTACAGTTTCAGCCATGGAATACTGTGAATCCAGCTTCTTAGCCAGACCATAATCTCCCAGTTTTATCAGGTTGGTTTTGGTTAAGAAGATGTTTAAGGTTTTAATGTCCCTTTAAAGAGAAGTAGGGCATGTTTTCAGTGTTCTTCAGGAAATAATGTTCTTAGCTGAGGTCACGTCTACTCACCTGTGCAGGATTCCAGCTTTATGAATATGAGCCACAGCTGCGGCAATCTGATATAAATACCAGACGACAACCTACAATAAACACACCATTAACAGAATTTATCACCCAAAATACTGGATTCTGATTGGTCACCATTCAGCAGTCTGATATTCCTCAATAATCACTTCACATTTGTGGATTGAATGATATCGGACCCCTCATCCAGGCTTTAATAGCAACAAATTACTGTACCTCCTCTTTGAAGAGTTCTCCTTTCTGTTGATTAATTTTGTCATACAGATTTCCACCTGCAAACAAACAGATTCATTTTGTTTTGCATCCTGACAAACACATTCATCATCTCACATTATAACCAAAATGGTACATGTTCTCTGTACTCTGCATGGGGTCAGTACCATTGCAGTACTCCATCTCTATCAGAAGTGTGTTTTTGTCCATGAAATGGTTGAAGTAGGCGATGATGTTGTTGTGTTGAAGGATGGAGAGGATGCTGATCTCGTTCATAACATCTCGACGCTTCTTGTCTGAGAGACAGTTCAAGTCAATCTCCTTCCACACCACCAGAGAATTATCCTGGACAGAAAGAACAGAAAATGCTTTTAAAGTGGTTATTTGCCTAAAATAAACATGTAAAATAACAACTCAACTGTGAAAGTTACAGCCTCAATGCAATGTACACATTTCTTTCTTGACATATTTCCTGTACAAACAGGAAGCTGGGGCATATCAATCAATTTGTTTATTCATCTTCTTAAAATCATGGGTCTGATATAACACAAGATGTGTCCCCAAAACCATATTTTCATTGTTATACACATTTCATTATACACACTTGTGTGTAAACCACATATACCAGTAAACACAAAAGAATGATCCACACATCAAACACACACACACCATTACCAGCATTCAGTTCACTAACTCTCAGAGAGATTTTCCACTCAAAGTTTTTTCAGTTATTTAAATTCTAAGCTTTAGTGTTTCGCTCAAGTGCACAAGTGAGAGTTCATGGGCTGCTTGTGTGAGATTCAAACCTACAACCTTTCAGTTACACGTGTTTTTCTTCAGCTTATATAAACATGTTTAATGGAAGTCAGAGCCCTTCAAGGCCAGTATAATTCACCTGATGAAGTTCAACGTATCTACTGCTGTGATTGGTTAAAGAGGCTAAAAGTATCGCATCATACAGGTACTGTCAATAACTGTGATATGAATAACCACGATTATTGATATCATGTTAATACTACACATATGATAATATCGTAAATAATTCAGGACCAGTATCTTGTTGACACTCCAAGAAAACAGGTGGTGCTATTGTGTCTGTTTTGCCTTAAGAGTCACGATGATAACTAACTCTGCCTTCCAATACTCAAATTGTCAGTGTGTTTCACTGTCCAAAAAACACTAAATAAACTTGAATACCACAACCCACCAATCCACGGTCTGATCAAACACTGTCAAATGGGGCAGATTCAGCGCAGGTTCGGGTCAGATCTCACCTCTGTGCGTCTGTACAGAGTCGCTTCTCCGAAAGCCCCTTTCCCCAGCACGCGAATGGGAATGTAATGTAATTTCTCCTCCTCCCCACCTAAAGCCCCTGATGTTGACGATCTGCCGCCCACCGATTCACCGCTATCCGAGTTCAAAGAGGCGTAATGCCTCTCATAGTCCTCCAGCGACATCCTGCTGATGTCAGTCACACGCTAGCGTAGCGTTAAAGAGTGTGGAATATACAACTTGAGTTTTGTTGGGTCTCGGCCTGGTTTAGCCCAGAGTTCTGTCAGTTCGTTTATTTGACGATCGTCCCTGGCGATCAGCTCAAAGTCCGTGCACATCTGCGCTGCGAAGCGTCTGTCACATTAGGCTGTTTTCTACTGTTTAATAACACAACGCGATTATCCCGTTTCTCATCTCTAAATTGAACTACAAGACGAAGTTTGGTGTTGGGAGTCTTTCCGACAGGAATCGATTCTCTCGATGTTTTGAATAACTTTAAGGGTGCTTCTCAATTCTTATTTGTGCGTACTCGTTTCCTGTTCTCGCGTCTTAGCCCCCCTTTAGGATGCAAGGAGAGGACGCTTTCTTTTGAGATGCCTTTCGAGACTTCGATCGGTTTCCCGGTCACGGGCTAGAAGTCAGACGAGCGAGAAAACAAGGATGCATCAATTTGAGTATTTAGTACTCTAGATTGTAGGGGCAAGAACGGTGATTGTTCCTTTAAGAATATGGGATTTGTAGTCCATACGGTATGTAGTGATGGGTGTTGTAGTCCGGAAGCAGTTTGCTCGGGTGTGCCAGGGAAAGAGCAGCTTTCATGTCTAGTTTTCTTGATCAGTTTGATAAATCCACCCGGGAGTTTATTTTACTGTGACCTTAACTGACTGTTTGATAATCTTGTCCGCAGATAGAAATTAAATGACATGCTTCGGACCAAATTTTGTCCGCTCATCACTGCCTGCACATACATACCCGAATGAACTGCTTTACAAGAGAACGTCAAGTGAACCTTTGAGTCGATTCAGTGATTCGGACAGAAACAACAAACACTGCAGGAAAGGAAGTGACGCATCTCAAACAGTTGAGAAAGGTCAATTTCAAAACAATACGCCAGCAAACTATTTATTTCACATATATTTCTCAAAAAAAAAAAAAACTAAAAACAGACGGCAGTAGTTTTTATGGACAACTGATCAGGATGAAAATGTTATACAATTACAAAAAGTATTCCCTATCATATTCCGTGTTACAACTTTAGCAATACAACGTAATGGGTTCCTTAAGGTTTGGTAAATAACCCAAATTATCAACTAGTCGCAGAAAAACAGACATTATATTTAAAAAATGAATGATTATTGTATTAGAATATAGACCTTTATCACAGTGGAATTGATATCCGGAAGTGCTCGTCAAAGCAGCGTATGGATTCTTCCGGTGTCAAAACAATGGGGCCGGCACATCGGATGACATTCTCTTGCCAAAATTCGGCCAAGAATATGTGGTTCACTTGGGTGAATTACCATACTGAAGTAAAGCTAGACAAGGGATACAAGTTATTCTTCTAAGTTTATTTTTTAAATGTTTTATATTTATGTAATATTTAAAATGTTTATTTTTTCCTTTATAATCAAGATTAACTTTTTAATCTTTTAGCAGAATAAGGTTAAAGTTAGCAGGTGCCAATAGGCTGTGATAACTTTCCTCCTTCGAGATACTCATCCCGAGGTAACTAGAGTTTATGCCAGCGCCAGGAGAATCATCACGTGCCATCCTCCCGTTCATAACCATTCCAGATGATCGAGCTGAAAAACGGACCCATTGCACACCATACAATACCACAATAACATTAAGGATAATATTAAATGCATCACTTTCTTTTATTTTCTTTTATATTTCTCTGCTCACTTAGTCTAGTTGTGCAAGCACTGGTGAGCTTGTAGAGATGCAGCAGTATTGCCAGAGGAGAACTGGTTCTCCTGGCTGGGCCTGGTTTCTCTCGAGGTTTTGTCTCCTTTAGGAGTTTTTTTTCCTCACCACCGTTGGCTGCAGCTCCCCTGCCCTTGTACTGCCTGTCAGGAGGCTGCTGTAATCAGCTTTAATTTTGCACTTTTTATTAATATTATTCTCATACTATCTATTCATACCCCATATATGACTGTATAACATGCATAATATCACCTGTGTTTCTCCTACCTTGTTTTCTCTGTGTCTGTCTGTCTGTGTGTCTGTCTGTGTGTGCTGTGTAGTCGGCCTAAATATATCATTCATGTAAAGCTGCTTTGTAACAATGACATTTTGTAAAAAGCGCTATATAAATAAAGTTGAGTTGACTTGACGTTCCGAACGTTTAGACCTAACATGACTTAGCATGATACGAGTACGACTTAGCATGATGTTAACATGATGCTAGCACAATGTTAACATGATGCAAGCATAACTTAGCATGGTGTTAGCATGACTTACCATAATACGAGCATGATGTTAGCATGATGCTAGCATGAGAGTGCTCATCAGAGAGTATGGGAAGCCAAACAACCCAAATGTGTGACGAAACAGTCATTTAAATTCTACCCATAAACCTCTGCATTTATTAATGTAATAATTCAATGTCAAATGGCTAGGCGCATCGTAGAAACGATATTAACTACCCCTGACGTTTTGAATAGAATCGAGGAGACTTTAGGGCACAGAGACATTAATTCACAAAATGAGAGTCGAAGAGTTTTTTAGTGAAGACTTTATAAATGATAGAGTGCTGAATGCCAAACTTACAAAAATAAAAGAAATTACCTGAACATGTAAACTGTCCGATACAATTACCAGGAGGTTGGCATGCTCCTCAAGACGACTACGATACTAAAAGTTATTGAAGTTTCTGCTTTGTACAGCTCTTTCCGTAGCCTCTATATATATGTGCAGTTCTTCAAAGTATCGATGCACAACACTACTGTTTACATAAAAAACAAATAATAATAATAAAACACAGAACAAATGTCAGACATGTTAATGGTATTATTGCAAATAATATGTGTGGAATAAGATTAATACTATACTAGGCCTATAGTATGTTACAAACAAAGAGCTGACTGAACCGATAAAGCTACAAAATTGTTGAGCAAAATATATGCATTCCAGCTTACATAAGGATGGTATATAATAGGCAACATCATGGGACAGGGCTATAAGGGATTTGCAATAGTACCATGAACTACACAGCATGCAAAAGCAGCATACATGCATACAAAAATAAAATATATACAGTAAAATATTGGACGTTTATAATTTACAAAACCCTAGTCTAAGTTAAACGTCAGCAGTCTCCCAGCAAGCAAGCCAACAGGGCTCCTGTTAGTTAGCTTCTGTTTTGTTTGTTGCTTTGGCCAGACCCTCTCCTGAGGACATTTATTGCTTCCCTTATCTTTTGTTAACCTAAATAATGTGTTTATGTTTGCCAGTTCAAGTGTTTGTTTTACATTTCTGGGGCAGAGGACTGGAGTGATTCCTCCACTTTTCTTTTTTTTTGGTTTATATTTTCTTTAAGCGTTAGTTAACCTGTTACTCCCACTCCCAACCCTAGACTGGCACGTAACAATGTCAAACTTCAAAACTGCATTTAGGTGTATTTGAGGTGCGTAACATGCTTGAAATGGCATGACATTTGGTAGGTCAGCTGTTGCGTGGACAAAAGAAAACTGAAAACTTTATTCCAAAATTATGGAAATGGTCTCCTTAGATTCTTTGAGACAGGCCGAGTCAAATGATATCTGATGTTCCATAGTCGGCCATGTGGTGCGTCCCACATTTTCAATTCAGTCTGGAGGTCATAAAAGCATGGACCAGCTTTTCAGAGCCAGAAGTAGATAAGATGTTACGCAGCTTAGCGATGGTTTTGTTGGACTTTTCTCTAGTCCTGCATGTTCAAAAATCGGACAGAGGCAAAAGTTCAATCTTTTAATGAAGCAAATGGATAAAGCATACAGAGCTCTGGCTGCAGAACTAAACCCTATACACAATGAGTCTTATGCATGGGCGCTCCACAC
>JAZGTJ010005237.1:0-23364 GCA_036877575.1 Botia almorhae | reverse complement strand
AGGTCTCCAAACTTCTCCACCTTCAGACAGGCTTGGAAGGGCAACTGTAGCTCCGATCCCTTAATTACAATGTTGGGGAAGTCCAACAAATGCACCTAAAGAAAAGAAACAACTGTTAATCTAATAGTAAACACTAGTTGTCAGTACATGTAAATAACCAATACTAAGCCAATTCCAATGGTGTAACAGTGTTAGTGGGCATTTCTAACCTCAAGTGGATCCAACATTCCCTTCCTGGTTACAATAATTTGCTTGGGCTGCTCTTCAACAGGCAGCGATCGGATCAGAGCAGCCACTTCTTCAGCAGTCTTCCACTTAGCGAGCTACAGAACACACAAACAGAACATGCATAACACAGGAAAACCACAAATCATATGTGTGACTTCTTTGTGTGAGTAACTATATGGTGAAAAAAATAATACAAGACAGTTTTAGACCGACCTGTCCAAGACGCTTCTGTCCTGCCCACACAGATGTGTGAATTATCTTAAGGAAAAGTTGCCCAGTTCTGGGGTTGAAGATGAAAATGGCTCCGTTGATTGGTTTCGTGGTCAAGTTGCCCTCAAAGGTCTAGTACAATATTGAAAAATTAACTTTTATGAACATTCGACTAGATTACAAGATTTCAACGTCTAAATGGACAAAGCAATACAGAATTCACTTGCCTTGTGGATGGTGACTCTGTACACATTGGTGTCATCCACAAACCAGATGATCTGGTTGGAGAAGAGCTCTCCATAGTTCTGGGAGGACAGGTAGGGCTCAGTGGGCTCTGAAGAGTAGAGTTGCAGACCCTTGCGGATACGCTCTCTCAGCACATACAGAGCCGGGTTGGCCTTCATGATCTTCGCCATGGCCTGCTGGATCAGAGGCTTTCCTCCAGGGAACCAATTTCCATAAGCACTGCAATGAGAATTACAAATCATAAATATTAGAAGAATATTTATTGAAGAAGAGCTGTACAACCATCCCTGATTATCATTGCGATCGTTACTGCCCAGGAAAAGCTATTCAGATAACGATCACCTTCACAACATGATATAAAACACTGACCTGTGCAGGTTGTATGCCAGATCAATGGCAATCAGGACCCCAGTGGGTGATGGGTAGATACTCATGTTGTCGGTGGTGTAGTCCAGGAACTTGGCCCTGGCATATCTCTCGATGTCGTGCGAGTCATAATCACCCCATCTGAGTTGAATGTCAATCCAGTACTTCTGTGTGGTGGTGCTGTCCATAACATCCCTATAGAAATGAACACAATAGCCCATTTATAATCACATGACCAGATTAATTTTCTATATAGCTTTAGTCTGGCATTTCAATGTGTGCCTGTATTAATGTTATATATTCTTCTGTATTAATGTGTATATATTCTTCTTGATATCCTCCAGAGATGAATGCACTCAGTAAGTTCCATCAGACATACTTGGAGTCTGCCAGGAGTGACGGTCGCGAGACGTTCCACTTGTACGAGGCGAACAACAGAATGTCAGCACAGGAGGAATTCATCTTGTACGACTTCCTGGGATGGATGGTCTCTTTCTGGACTGTCTCTATCTCCAGAGCATCCAGCTCTTGGTCGAACACCTACACACAGCAAACAGACGCTTACTGATAGCACCATTCAACAAACTCTAAATGACTCAACTGTTTAACGGCTCAGTCTGAAATGTGAATACAATGATGCTTCAGTTTGGAACCAAATATGCAGTGGCAATTTTTCTGCATCCTTCTCTGAACAACAGGATATATTCTTACCTGACAGAGATCCATGACCACGCTCTCGTGAATCTTCTGCCACAAGTGAGCTCTGAAGATCTGGATCAGAGAGATCTTGAGGGTTGGAATTTTACCATGCATGAAGATTCCAGTGAGGTCAAGCTGCACTTGGAAACCCACATATACCTAAAATGACAGAGAGTGTGAGTTTGAGGAAACACTGAATTCAATGTTTAAATACTACTTCAGGCAGACATACGTTAGCTCTGTTGATTGTAGGCGACCACCACAAAGTAAATCGTCGGTTGGGAATCTGGTTCAAACCAGATCTCTGAGCATTGGTGAGCTTCTTCCATTTCATGGACTCTTCAAAACCACTGGCCTTCTCCCTAAAGATCGAGGTATGATCAGCCAATAAATTTAATTGGAATTTAATGTTTGTTTAATACATCAGTAGATATGCCGATTTACCAGAAGAGACCCTCCCAGGTGGGGAAATAGGTTCCCTTGAAAAGAGTGTGCTCCAAAATGCCCTCCACTCCTCCCAGTGCCTGAATCATGTCTGTACGGTAGTTGTTCAGATTCCACAGTTTCCCATCATGCCTTTGGTGAGTCCACCAGAAGGGATTTTGCTTCAGCACCTGAAAACACATTCAAACCTTTTAAAGGCAATGCAGATAAATGTAAAAGAAAACCTCTAGCGTTACATTAACATGTGCAGATTGGTAAGGAAAGCCCTTTACCTGGTACTGCTTGAAGTCTGTTCTGACTCTCCAGCCCTTGTCATAGGCCAGAGTGTGTCTGTCCTTCTGGAAGAGGGTGTTAATACGAGGAATGCCTCTGTCCCAAGAGTCCTCCAAATCCTCCAGTGTCAAACGTCTGTGTGATATCCAACACATACATTTGATAAGACTGAACACATCAACATCTGCAGGATTTGAGGTTGGCTTTGAGGACAGTACCTGTTTTGGGCAATGGCCTCTTGTCGTTTGAGGGCGTATTCGGCCCAAACTCTTTGGGAGTCAATGAACTCGCTCTCCCAGGGCTGGATGTAGCGGTACAGATTTGGAATCAACTGATCCTCCTCATGACTCATACCAGAGCGGAAATGAGTGATGCCCACGTCAGTCTGTTTGGACCATCTAATTGGAAACAGAGGAACTTTAATTCTCATCCACAAATTTAGGCAACTGAATTACTAGCACAATTGTACTATATTTTCATGATGTTGCATTGGAAGATCAACCAGTTGAACTTGCCTCAGGTCAGACTGTGGAATCAGTACATGACCCATTGAAAGCATTCCCAGTCCACCCAACTCTTTAGGGGTGTAAAACACCACAGGGGGGAAACGACTGGGCATTTTAGAGTTCAGACCAATCTTGATACGGGTTTGGATCTTATTCTCGCACTTCACCAGAAGGTCCAAAAGCTCCTGAGTGTTGACCACAGCTTCACGGAAGTAGGTCATCAGACCAATCAGAGCAGTGTTCCACTTGTTTACAATCTGAGAAAAAAAGATGTAAAGCCTCAGTAGGGTAATATGATGAGCTCTTAAAGAAATAGGTCACCTTAAAATGAAAATTGAACATTACATTCAAACACAACGTTGATTGCTAAACACATTCAAAATATCAATTTTCTTTCACGAACTTTTGGTTTCACTTTAGAAGACATTAACCCACTGGAGTTTTATGGATTACTTAAATGAAGGTTGGATGTGCCTTTTAAATCTTTAAAATCTCGGGCACCATTCACTGCCATTATAAAGCTGGGAAGAGCCAGAACATTATTTAATATAACTGTGATTGTGTTTGGCTAAAGGATCATAAAGTCATACACCTAGGATGCCTGACACCTAGGAAGGCTACTGCTTTAACATGTCAGGTGAGCATCCCAGAACCGATTAGTCCGCATATTTAAACAAGATATCTGCAAGCATACCTTGGTGAAGGTGGTGGACCCAGAGGCCATAAGAATCTGTCGCACTCTGTTGTGGAACCTTTGCATGGACTCGTCATCTACACGCAGGAAACACTGTGCTGTCCTCTCCTTTGTTACCTAAAAATATAAACGTGCTTATCCATTGACCATTCTGCACTGAAAAAGTTGTCAACAGGATTACACATTTTTGTCATTTTATCTACCTCGTTCTGCAAATTCCAGACGCCATCTTTGTGTGTGAATTCCTCATAGCTGGTGCGGCACTTGGGTAAGATGCGACACTCGAAGCCGCACATGTTGAAGAGCAGGTTAGGGTTGTCCTTGCTGTACACCGACACAAAGCTGTTCTCCCACTGGACTGTGGTGACCGAACGGGGAAGACGATTCTTGATGTCCCAGAACACAGCACGGCCCCTGGAAACAATCATTTGGATTAACACGACTCATGACATCATTTAAATTTGAACACAATTCATTAGAAGAATTGGTAGAACAAACATCCGAAGTGCTTACAGATTCACATCATGTTTCATCAGCCTCATTCTGGCATCTCGAGGCCAGCATTTCTTATTGTTGTAGCCCACAATGTTTTCATTGTTGGGGTCAGGGTGTTCGGTCAGGTACCTCTGGATCAGATCTCTTGCCTCATCAGCTGAGAACCTACGAGTACAAGGGAACCAAAAGATAAATAAAAACCCACCTGTTAACATGATGCTCCTGTGATTTAGCATTAATTAACATCAAGCTAGCGCGTCTTAACATAAGGCTAAGATATGATGCTAACATGCTAAAGACATCGCCCAGTAGGACACAACAGACTTAGCCTACACTTCTCACCTGAAGAAGATATGAATACGGTCAATGTATCTGCAGTAAAGGCGAATGGGATGGGCGCTTTCAGTGATCGTGTCCTGGAAGCTGAGAAAGTCATTGGGCATCTGAGGAGGTCCAGCCATCTCACTGGCTCTGTGCAGACCCAGCACCAGCAGGTCCATGACTAACCCATAATACTGCACAATGAAAGAGGCGAACTGCAACCCGCGGATGATACCATAAGAGTTTGTGTGGTTCATATCCTACAAAGAGAAAGAGCACCAAACTGAATTAAAAACACTAAATTATTACAAACAATTTAGAATTAGCAGACTAATGGTTGAGGTGAGGAACACAAAAACATCAACAATTCTATGTTCGGGAAGCAGACCTTATAGTTGATGACAACATTGTTTTTGGCCGTCATGTAATCAGCAATGTTGTGATCCACGATGAGACGCAGAAGTCTGTTCAGCAGCGTCAAGTCAATCTTCTCATACATCTTCTCGTAGCGAGACTCCAGCATGACATTACACTCGCCCTCTGCTGTTTCCCACACATCCTGCAGGTTGTTGATCCCTATAAAAGAACAATAAATTCTAAAGACACACTACCGACCAGGCATGGCTCTAGCGGATCATTTTAACCCGTTCTTCAAACACGCAGATAAACTAGCACCAACACAGGTGACTAGTTCACCAAACATGTTAAGTTATATTCTAAGCAAAACACTTAGAACTTTAATGAAATTTTTTTGTAGCTTTTACAATAGTCAATAGAAGGCATTGCAACTTCCCCACTCACCTTGGCACCATTTGTAAACCAGTAGTGGAGGAGGCTCTGTGTCAGCTGGTTTGATCCAGGGTGGGAAAAGTCTGCGCTTATCTGCTTCATACCAAAGGTACTGATCCAGGTAGGCGTCTGTGATCTTCTCCAGAGGTTCTACATCATAAACCGGTACCAGGTGACTGTAAAGGTCCATGAACTCAATGCCCACCTACAAAGGAAAGCACCACTTCAGACGCAAGCTAGGACCAGAAACAGTCTAAAAGAGCCCAGAGGGTTATATGAAGTGCACTGAAACATTGCATGCGTGCTTACCTCTTTGAAGGCTCTCTGAGTGAGGAGGTGACGTTTGATTCTGGACAGAGCCTCATGAGGATTGTCGTAGGCCTGCTCGATCAGACCCAACTCCTCACGCTGCGATTGATTTAGCCTCGACTTCACGCTAAATGGCGAAAGCAAAAAAGTCAGACTAGACGTACAATCCTAAACTTTGGGATTATAGTGATAAGGGGCTGGTCTGACCTGTAAGCTTCTTTGAGCCTCTCCAGAGCCAGGATGAGCAGCTTGGTGTCGTGTTTATATGAGAGAGGAGGGAAGGGTATCGGGGAGAATCGTCGACTCTCCAGCCAATGCACTGTGGTGGTGTAGATGGCCACAGCCTCTTCAGCTGTGATGTAGGGCCCATCCTACAACGACAGAAAGACACTCTTCATTGTGCCCTTCCACAGAAACATGAACCCATTCAAAACAACTAAGACTTATGCTCCCTAACAAAGTACCTTCAGGTAGTTGTGCTGCCTCTCTTGCTCGGCCTTTAGGTAGAGTCGAGTGAGACGCCCCAAGTTCTTCTTGCACACCGTCTTATCCACAGTGGCTCCTCGCCTGATTCTCTCACGGTTGTAGTGAGCCGTGTTGGTCCACCAGTCAGCTTTGGCCTTCACGTAGCGGAGGATCATGTTCTCGATTGGGGTTGGAAGTCCAGGAACCTGAAATAAGTAACAGGTTATTATACTTAATATATCGTAATAGAACACGGATGGGCAGCAGTTCATGAAATATGAATGTACCTTCCAAGGGATGTTGGCCTTCCAGCACCTCCATGACTCACTGAGATGCTGCAGGATGGTTCTGGCCTTGTTCTGCTTGATGCCCTCAGGCATCATGTCCAGGATGTCGTGCATCACGGCAGCTCTCAGCTCCAGGTCAAAGTGGGATTCCACACGCTGTTTGGTAACCGTCTTGGCAACACCCTTAGAGTGTCGACCTAAATTACATTAAACCATTACTACACGCCATCTATGAGCTTCTACTCAATCTTTTTAAAACAACATTCTGCATATGAACAACCAAGCACGTATTTTACCCTCAAACTGTCTGGCCAGAAGGTTGCCAAGCCATCTCTCCAGGAGAGGGGTGATGCCTCTCATGAAGAACAGCCAGACTCTCCATCCTGGAGCCCAGAAGCCACAGCCTGGACCTTTTCCAACAGGGCCCTGTGAATATGAAAAGCCACCTTAGATACAAAGTATAATACCAGTTCTAACATAGTAACAAACAATGGTGATCCACTCTAAGGTGTGGCATGGTGGAGGGGATTGGATGTAACTCACTGTGTTGAAGCGGTAGTAGATGAGATGCTTCAGATCTTTGCACATTCTGATCTGCCTCATCAGCTTGTACTTGTAGCGGTACATGCCGGTCAGTTGACCCACGTGGGCGAAAATGTACTGCAGCCCATCAGCCAACTAGAGCAGGAACAACAGACAAATAGCTTCAGAAAGAGAAGTTGGACACACTGTTCTTGATTACCTTCACACCTTATGCAGAACTCGTAATGTATGCATCACACAAATACCTGGAAAGCATCAACATTTCCGAGCCTGTACTGAACATGACTGTCCACCACAAGCTTGCTCAAACGAAGAACCTCACGGCACAAATGGAACGCGTTCCCGAATCTGGACTTTTTACGTTCCTTTGTCGTGAGGGTCTTGACAGGCTTCAAGTTGAAGTTGTAGTCCAAGTGCAGGTAGTTGAGGTTCTTTCTGTGAATCAGCAGGTTCAGCATGTTGTAGCCCTGCCGACACACCTGGAGGCCGACCTCCACCCAGTCCAGCTTGGTGGACTGGAAGAATTTGGTAGCCTTGAAGGAGCGGAACAGGTATCTGCAGGAAAATGAGCATACAGCTGTTATGACGCAGCACTAAAATCTACATAGATGCTCACCTGGTCATCTGTGTCATTACTCACCTCTTTTTCTGTGCTTTAGGAGGTCTGTGCTTCAAAGCGTTCAGGACATAGTACTTCAGAAGCTTCTGGTAAGACACTCGCACCTTCACAGGCTGGCCTGCAGGACAGTGCTCACGGTACCTGAAGACAAAAAAAAAACATCATTATTTACACATTCGTCCAAAACTCAATAACAGACCTCACACAGGTTGCATGACCACATGCGATACATGTTCTACACGAACCAGTTTTTGATGAGAGGAACATCGATGGCTCGTCTGGTCCTTCCTGATCTCAGGTTAAATGGACGAGGCGCCCACAACAACGCAATTCCATTGGCCGTGTTGTCAGTGTAGAGGGGCGTCTCCTTTAGGAATGGCTCAACAAACTCGGGAAGTTCAAACTCTTCGTCATCATCTGGTAATGGCTCCTGGCTCTGGGAGAGAGAATGATCAAGTTAAATGAGTATGATTGGAACAAAATCCTACGGATGAACAATATACGATGAAGTGGCTTGAACTTACTTTGACAGAGTGCCTGTGAGAGATGGGGTTGATCAGAGGGTCAAAGTAGAAAGCCGGTAGATCAGGATCCTCAGTCTTGATGAACACCACATTGGGTGTGTGGTACCTACATAGTGATCACAAATCTGTGGTTTAGCACAAGGACCAACTCTGCACACTGGAATACCTTGAGCTTTAGGTTTCATACCAGGTGAGGTGCACATGATGTGGCAGGTTGTTGTACAGGTAGGGGAATGCAATTTTGTACTCTGTTCTGATTGGCTGCCTGATGATGATCTTGTTGATGTCATTGAACTCATTCCAGTCTTCGTCCCTGCGAACAGACAATCCAAATTAAACATCTGGAGTACTGCGGAAAAAAACAACAACTTGAAAACAAGCACACAAAAAGGTGCTTCACGATACCACTGAAGAACCCTAGAGAGGCTATAAAAAAACTTTAACATCCATAGAACCTTTCTGTTTCACGAAAGGTTCTTTAGAACATAGAAACGTAAGAAGAAACAGCTCTTAAAGGAACATTTGACTCGAAGGTTTGAGTGTATAGGTCAAAGTGTATAGTACAGTGAATCAGTAAATCAGACAGTACATACTGGAGGTTAATGTCTCTAACAAGGGGCTCAAACTTCGGCCCTCCAGGAATGGCCATGTTCAAAGCTTTCGAGGTGAAGAAAGCCTTCAAGTCAAACAGGTAGAAGTAGTTGTCGTCCACAAGATCTGTCAGCAGCTGATTGGCCAATCGGTACAGAGTGGACATCATCGGCAAAGTGAACTGCCAGCGTCTGTACGTGGTCCCGTTCACATATCTGCGGAAGGAAAAGATAGATCATAAGCAAAGGGTGGAACAAGGAAACCGTAATGTTGCACTGATCACCAAGACTCACTTGGTGGTATCTTTCAGGGGCTGATGCTCATATAACCAGTCTGTAACAGAAGAGTCCTCGTCAGGGTCCAGCTCCATCTGGATTGCTTCTAAAGGCTCCACATCCAGAATGTTGTCTGCATAATCCAGAGGAGGTTCTTCATCATCAAACGGGGGGAAACGCATACGTTTGAAGTGCCGTCTGTCTCTCTTCTCGCGACGCATCATGATCCACATTGTGCTGTAGATAACACACAAAATATTCAAAGCTCTAGTCTAAACATACTAAGATAGAGACATAACACACATTGAGATATAATAATTGACCTACCCCCACTGGGAAATGTACACTGGCTCTATAACCCATGGGATTTCATTTACAAAAGAAATGGCCCCTGTTATGTGGTAGAGCACAGGAACATCTCTGATCTGCTCCCATGGCATAGGCATGTTCTCCAACAGCTTGAGCACTGCGTGGGGCATATATTTCAGGGCCCTGCATGACAGATAAACACATTTAGACATTCACATAACGTTTAAAAAATCAATGAATGCAACAGCTTAAGATAAACGATGCCTGGGTAGTATGATTGGAAACGTGTCTGTGCAGGTTTACCCCAGGTAGACCCTCTTGTCATGACGAAACTTCCTGTTGGTCATGTCACCATGATCCCTGATGATTTTGCGAACATGCTCGGGTGGCATGTCCTCTTTCTGGGTGTCCACAAAGCCGAACTTTCTCTTTTCCGAGTAGCGCTTTGCCTGCAGCTGCTGCCATTTCCGAGCTATAAGAGAGGGGCATCGTTACATAAGTAAAACACAATTCACCACTGATCATGGTCCCAAACTGAAGGGGCGCAATGCAAAGGCATAAAACGCACCTTTCTCTTGCAGTTTCTCCTCGGTCATGTAATCTGGTATTGGAGCAGCAGCAGGAGGTGGTGGAGGAACACCTGGAGGCATTGTTCCAGGAACACCTCTGTAAGGGAATGCAGCTGCCATGGCAGCGTCTATTTAAGAGAGAAAGAAAAGAGACAACAATGCACAAAGTGAGGTCAAAAGGCAAACAAGGCCATACAAAACCGTTTCATGGTCTTCGTAAATTTGTAAACACTCAATGTACGCACAGAAGGGGCCTGTATATACCAATGCATTTACAGATAAAGCCAGCTGTGATCAAAACTACCCGAGCAACCGATCAAAGACAAAACTAAATAACTTACTGTTACAAAACGAAGACGCTTTAGTAATATGCAACAACGTCTACATTTAGACAACGTCTAACAACAAAACTACAACCACGTCTAACTTATCCATGCCGCCTGAAATGTTTCCCATTGCACAGAATCTAATTGCTCCCGAAATACCACAAGCTGTACTACTTTAGTTACCGTAAAATACACTTTTGTGTAACTGCAGCCCAACAAAAGATATAATTTCAAACCTTGTTTTGTAAAACGATGTATATTTTACTGTTGCAACAAAGCATGTACCACGTTAGCTTAGCCTATAACACACAACAAGCCGACGTTACGTGCAACCAAAAAATTATCCGAAATTAAAAGGTGATTTATAAACGTAGCCAATGATAACAGAATACGTTTCCGCCAAAAGAAATACCTTATTTACTTTAAAACGGTTTCAATCCAGTGAATGAGTTTCTCTGCTGGCCTGGTTCTGCAGAACGGCGCACAAATAAACGACACGGCACGTTGTGCGTAGAATCTTCCGATTCACGAACGCGTTTACGTAACTTCCTTATTCCGGAAGTGATGTTACGATCGTAGCGTAAATGCGCAGCATGTGCAGTTGCAAGCTTCCGGACGTAAGATTTTAAAAGCGCTCTTCATATTTTGCAAAATGCGCTAGATCTTTGTGTGAAGCTTTGTTATTTGTTAAATGATGTCATATTATCTTGAGTATTGACGACAATATGACTGGCAATAAAAGAAATGCAGTTTAATTTTACATCCTTCCTAAATTCTAAAACTTTTGTTAGAATTTCACATCTATGGTCACGATTATGCTAATGTGTGTTTTACAATGATAGAAAAATATTACTCCGCATTACTGTTTTGCTACGTAATGTTAAATAAATTTTTAATAGTAATCAGTATTGCACAACTTTTGTTTTAACCATGACCCTTAACATTATTACTGTTTATATCGTTATCACAAATTACTTATTTGCGCGAGACAAAATAACCCGGCCAGCAGGTGGTGCTGTAGATAACGGTAAATAATTAGAAAGTGTTAACGCTTTAGCCTACACTGTTAGCGGTATATTGTACAGTGCAAGAAACATGTTCAGTGCAAGATTCATTTGGTATAACGTAGTGCGTCTGCGTGTACCTCATTAGCTCCTGATGTTACCAAAGTGTAGCCAAGCCCCTGTTCATGGTAAGCACCAAAAAAGCTGATAAGAAATACAGAGTAATACAGAGATAGAGGAAATAGGATGTCCCGGAATTATTTGATGCTTCCTCTTTCTCTCAAAAAATAACTGTTGCCACTTGAGATATATTCAAGAGAGCCAAATGGCCTCTTTCGTAACTGTTTACCATGTCAAAAACAACCATTGGTTTATCCAGTCATCTTTGTTCTGCTCTTCACCCAGTCTTACCGCCCACACCCCAAAGCCTCCCCGTGCCATAATTTTCCTCTCTTACAAACAGGTTACCTCATTACTCAATTACTCCACTGTTAGCTCCACAATCCAAACTTTATTTTGTCCTTGCTCTTATGTTGATCATTTTTTAACACAGGCAAGACAACCTAAACTATTATAATACATCTGTCAGCAGATAAAATCTTCATGGGTCAGTTTATGTTCACTAAATAGTATGCTGATAGAGATATTTACCCAAATTTAGACCCTGTTGTGCAATGGCATGCCAAGGCCACTTTTTCCTGTTGATACCCAGAAATCGTGAATAGTTAATGTCACAGGTCAGAGGATGTGTGTCTGTGTCATTTCCTGTCTAGCAAGCTGTAATTTAAAGACACATTCAGTACTGACAATCACATTTCAGGCAAACATATTTTTGAATGTATAAGCATCGGACATGCTGTCAAGTGCTTATATAATTACAATATAATTCTCAATATGGTCTGTACCTATGGAAACCCTATGGAGTTGAAGGTATGGCAGTATTTATAAAATCCATAAAGAAACAATGTAACCATAGCATTTAAAAGCAAGATCGGCAATCTTTTCCAGAAACGTATTTTGTTATGCTGGTTGAAAGTTTTACATCCTAATTTATACATTTATAAATATCTGTGGAAGGCACAGAAACATAAAATGTTCATCCAATCATTGCATTCTGTCCGAATGCAATGATAGGATGTCCTACTTGCTTGTCAAACTGTGTATTTGCATACCTTCATGCACTATTGGAGGAGAAGTGGCTTTGGAGATCGCTCTGAATGGAGGGTGGAATCTTAGGCTTTCAAAGCTAGGGTGCTATTGCTAACTACTCTGAAATTCCCAACCCTACCTTTAATATCTCTGATGAATATTTTGTCTTCGCTCAATCGCTCAAACACAATTAAAGATTGTACTGTTTATTACGGTGTGTGGCTCTTGTATAGGTCCCTAAGGGAATGCTGAGATCAAAGAGGTTGCGCTTTGTCATCATTGGCATCGTCAAAATTCAAAGGAAATC
Source organism: Botia almorhae (assembly GCA_036877575.1). NCBI lineage: Eukaryota > Metazoa > Chordata > Actinopteri > Cypriniformes > Botiidae > Botia > Botia almorhae. Next base: position 10,816 of record JAZGTJ010005237.1, on the reverse strand, counting down.
CACCTTTTTTTAGTCATAGTAGAACACATGGAAAAACATGATCCGGCTTCTATGTGCAGGGGAAATGAAGTGGGCTTCTCCGGTGTTTATCCCGGGAATGTCGAGGACAGGATGCTGAAGCCTAGAGGAAACCCTGACGGCAGACTCTCAGTGCCTGGAGCAGCTCAGCCAAGAGGAACATCAATTATAACACACGTCTGGCAGTGGAATGAAACCTGGACACCCTGTTCATCTATAACTTGCATTCACTCTTGGTCCTACAACAGGTAATTCCATAACAACCCTCCTGTCTTCATTTTGCCATTGCTGTTTATATCTTGTTGTTTATGGATCCTGTCTATGGATGCTTTTGAATCCTGCCTCATGCATCCCACAGAGCGGAAGTACCAGTGAGGGTTGAAGTTTCCTCACACACTGTGGCTGCTAATAAGGAAAGACCAGTACAAAGTCAAAGAGACATTGGGGCACACAGGCAACATGATGGAGCTGAAGATCCAGCTGATACCCACTGGAGAAATCATACTGCCTCCAGGGAAAAATGGAGAGTTTTACTGTCAAGGCTGCACCAAGGTAAGAACAGTCTTTGTAACCTCATTTTGTATTATAAAATCATATATACAACTAAATAAAAATCACGCACCAATCAATTTCCTACACAAATCGCTTTGTGATAGCTGTGTGGTTATTTTGTGTTCAACAAAGCATACTGTAGGTTCTGTAACTGAGGCGCATTAGAATTTGTAAGCATGTTGTAAGCAAGATCTTGTTTTGATATAAAACAAATAGTGACAGTATCATGAGAATGCAATCTGCTGGATGAAAAACCAAACTACCGTTCTGTGTTTCGCAATATTTAAGACACTGAGGGATGGTGTCACAGTTCTCTGCATAATAAAAACAAAAACACAATATTGTTGCATGTATACACTTTGTCCTGGGTTACGCTTTACAATAACATTAGTTACTGTTATTAGTTATTTTTTATACAATAAAAGTTACAACGCTTTCCATTTGTTAACGTTAGTTAATACGTGAGGTACTTGAACTCGCAATGAACAGAAAATATTTACAGTGTTTAATAATCTAGGTAATTTAATTTACAAACCTACTATTTTCATTGTTAATTGATGTTTGTTAATGATAAACTATACAGCTGGAATGGAATTGCATTATATTTAGAAATAAACATTAACCAAGATTATTACATTGCTGTAAATGTATTTTTTAATATTATTTAATGTTATATGATTGCATTAACTAACGTTAATTTGTAGAACCCCATTGTAAAGAATTATGCATAAAAGGTTCTACCCTGAAAATGCTCTTATTTAGTTGAAAGCAGTTCTCCATGATTTGTTTTGCTCTGTTTGATGAAGTAAACCACTTACATTTAGTCATGTAAAATCAACCGATGTTTGAGAACTACTGGGGTATGGTGTCCATTTATTATTGTAGTGAATGGAATGCTACACGAATAAGGAAATGACCTAAAAATTCCGTCGCGGCATACTTTTCCTGATATTCTTCCAAGGTCGCGTCACCCTTGGCGAGCGCAAGTATGATTGTGCGAATGGATAAGGGAGTGAGAAAGAGACATCCATTAATAAGAATAATGACTGAACTATTCTTAAATCACTGATAAAGAACGAGAAAAGGGAACAATAGCCGTTATGCCCATTTCCACTAAACCGGTGACAGGAGACACAGACACACCCTTCAGTACAGCCTGTCTGTCCAGCATTGCCTTGTCAACAGGATACAACCTTTCCTCCGATCAGTTGGTCGCCACAAACGGGCAGAATCGATCACACCCCCTCTGGACCCCTTGATACCTGGATTTCTGTTTCAGCAATGCTTATAGATAAACCAGAATGGTTAGACATGGCTGTATTTCCAGAGTACACAGTAAATGTGCGCGTATTGTGAAACGGACTTTTTTTACGTCAACAACGTAATTAACGTAAACGCCAGTTACGTAATTATGTGATACAAGACGATCTGTGCAATGAAATACGAAAGAGTGATTGATTTGATGACATGAATGGCTGTAGTAAATATTAGCAGTAGATTAAAGTAGATAAACATTAGATTATTCAATGACTCAAACTTGCGCGTCATTACACGCCGTCATTCATTCACGCTGCTACAGTATAAGGACTGAAGTGTAGTACCTTATAATTGTCGACAGAGGGCAAGATTAAGACAGCACACCCTCGAGAAACCCCTTTACCCTGCTTCACATGCCCAAGGCATGTTTAATATACCTCAAGCGTGACACATAACTTATTTTAAACCATAATCAAACATACACAAACAATTGTATTTGTTCCGAATAAGCACGTATACTACTTACTAAGCGAGTTGTGCAATGCATTTTTATTTTTAAAAGTAAGCATTAAATAATAGTCTTTAATATTTTTTTAATTAAAACAATTAATTCCTCACGCAGTTTCATATATTCCCCGCGGGCAGCGAAAGTCCAAAGAATACATGTGATTTTATTAGTCGCGGGATTGGTCGGTAACTTCCTGGTACAATGTCTCTCGTGTAAGGGTGACGGAGAGAGGGAGGTGATATTTCTAACGTTTGCTTCCACCCCATTACTCAGTACTCACGTCTGATGTCATAGTGTTCACCCTGTCTTAGAGCATGAGTGTATGTTCATTTATGACATTGATGTCCTGGGTTATTCCGCTCCATCCACTTAGAATTAAGTAAACTAAGCGATTGCAATTGGACACCTTGACGTTTGTCAGATATTCTGGTCGTTTCTGGGTTTCAGAGGAGCGACAGAACCAGATTACAGAGTTTGAGGGCAAGTTTTATTTGACTGCATTATCCCTTGAATTAATGCAGGGTTACAAAATTCATTTTTCCACGTGGACGCTGCGGGATTTGAACTCGACTCGCTTCGATCAAGGTAAGTGTTAGACGCGTCATTCATTCCAGTTTAGAATCAAAGCACATGTCACTTTGCCCTTTATAACGTATGACTTCACAGTCTGCACGTGTGTTCGTGAGCGTCAGCGTGCTGACTTAATTTATTTATTTACGATGAGTTTATTTCGTGCCCCTTGTCGTTATATTCTGCTTGGGACGCTGGTTGTGTCCCAAAACGCACCGAGATCCCTTTCTAGGCAGCATTGTCGTGGCATCACAAATGTGCGGGTCTAGATGTTTATACACGGCCACTGTCGTGTGAATATTAGATCAGAAACTTTTCAATAGCACTCGGCGTACCGTTGTTAACACAAATACTGTATTTCTTGTAATTCACCGATCTAACTGGCGTGACAGCGCCAGATCTTCATTCAAATACACGAGGGCAGTATAAACAAACCCTCATCTCTAAAGCTTTAAACTAAAACTACAGAAGCATATTGAGCTCCATTGGTTTGGAAGTGATTGAAGTCGCTTTAGACCACATATTTTCCAGTCTACTCAGAGAGAGAGAAAGAAAGAGAAAGAGAGAGTGAGAGCAATGTTAGGGGGAGTTAAAGGAGACCAGCTGTTAATTGTCTCATTCCAAACTAACCTCCTTCCATCCTTCAAACATATGCTGTCTTCTAAAATTTAGAGAATGTGTTGGGATTGCCGGGCTGTGTCAGAGTGCATGTACAAGTATGTGTCATTCACTTATGTGTGATTAATATGACATCATCAAAGGTCCTTGTCCGACATACCTGCCATGTTTCCATGTGTTGCAAAACACAGTAAAGATGTGCTTATAAAGAGACTGTGTGGAGGAGGAGGTTTCAAGTCTGTTTAATTGTGCAATACGGAATTGTGGTGTAACTACTATAATTGACGACAATTATTCGGAGAGTTGAGTAAGCGTCTATAAAAGGCAGCTCTGTTGATGAATAATGAACAATATTTTGCCCTTCTATTGTTTACAAAGACTATTAACCTGAAGATTTTAACGTTTAACAGCGCTAACTGTTTACCAAGATCTTGTTAAGTAAGTTCAGACTCGGGCTTGTAAATGATACAGGGAAAATACTTTGGGGTTGAACTTCAAAAACAGCATATTTTAAGGGCAGCAGGGTTTCTGGTTCGAGGCGGAGAGACTTAACACTCGAGCTATTTTCCAGCTTTCCCTCAGACAATTAACTTTCTGCTCAGCTCGGTGTCTGTCAACAGTGAGCCCTGTAAAGTGTGTGAGCGTCCACGTTTCCATCCAGCAAGGAGCCGTGCATACTTGGTGTTAGACAAAGAGCTCCGCTGTGCCGCCTTGTTTAGTCTGTTACATTATCGTCCAATCACCGCGTGTTCTTCATCTGTATATGGAGGTGAGATATGCCACTGCTGCAGAATATTTGGTTCAGGGTGGGGAGGCCTGTGACATTTGTGGCTGTGGCTGCGTAATTTGCACATTGGTGTACACCAGCCCTTCCTTTATTGCATGTCTGTCAAGCAGACAGCTGTCAGCGTGTCCCTCAGAGATCTCTGAGGGGATACACCTGTGTGTGTTCTACTCAGAAGAGGAAGTTCTGAGGGCTAACCAAACCCTCAGATAAATGGCTCTTTACTCAGTCTCCAGCATAGACACTGTCAATTTTGTAAATGTTACTGAAAACTGTTAATTTGTTACGTATACTGTTAAACGTTTACAGAATAGTCATGTAGAGACCACTTTTTTATACATGGCCAATTTTTATATGAATAAAATCAATTCTCGAGCTTCTTTCTTTGTTGAATATCCTGTTTCATTTGAAAAAGCATTATATTACGAAAGAAAATTGGCCCGTGTTAACACCATTTGGTGTTGACATTAAACATTAGGCCTCAACGTCGCAGCCTGTTTTAAGTAAATAAAAGCAGCACATAATTCTGAGGTGTGGAACGTTTGCATACAGAGGAACAGTGAGCTCACACGACTGTATGTGCAGTGGCAGCCTTGGTATTTGTTTACAGTATGAATGAAGTTATTGCTCTTATTTAGATTTTAGCTTGAGGACCGGAGGAAGTTGGAGGTCGTGGGAGCAGAGAGAATTTGCATTCGTGCATTTGGCAGACACTTTTCTCCAAAGTGCATGCAGGACTTTTAATCGCATCGTGCATATGTTTTTTTCAGTTTGCGTGTTCCCTGGAATAAGACAGAGACTTGTGTGAGTAAACGTCTTTCTGCCCTGCGGTGAGTCATGAGCTCAGTGTAGGATCGGCCATTTTTCTTTATTTAACTGTGGCTTTTCCACTTAAAATTTCCCATCGAGAACCCGGGCCCTGGACTCTGTTCTGCTCCATATCAGGACAAAAAAAACTGCAAAGCCAGACTGAGGACTTTTAGCTTCAGATTGCAACTTTGGATATTTAAACATTTTCATTTAGAGTTCCTCAAACATAAAACACTGTGGTAGTTTCAATGACGATGTATTCATGTACCACAGAATTTTGAAATTTACATAGATATTTAAAGTACTACCATGACACATGGCCACACAACATTGTATTGCCATTAGTGCATATGAGCAATACCATGGTATTATCATGGTACCAAGCCCAGAAGATGGTAGATGGACAGTCTTTTTGACTGTTTGCTTGACTGTTGCGAAAAAAGTTCGCTTTTATTGAAAGTTCAGTTTGTTCACTGCACTATTAAAAGCAGGTAAGAGGATTCTTTCCAGAAAAATTGTTTGTTATGCTGCTTGACAGTCTCTTCGCATCCTGATAGCAATCACTAAATAAAGTGGTTTGAATATGTTTATATATATTTATGTTTCTGTGGAAGGCCCAGAACGGTAAAATGTTTGTCTAATCATTGCATTTGGTCTGAATGCAACGATAGGATGTCGTAGCTGTCTGTCAAACTATGTATTTGCGTAGTGTTAATGTGTATTGGTGAAGGCGTGGCTTTGGGGATCGTTCTGAAGGGAGGGTGGGTTCTTGTGCTTGCAAAGCTAGCTTGCTATTGCTAGCTTTTCTGAAATTGTCTACCATGCCTTTAAAAAAGTCATAAAACATTTGCTTAGCCGAGAGTCAGATACAATTTTCATAGATTGAGCCGCGAAACTTGTTTTGTGCTGACAGGTTCTTTTAACTCGGGTTAACTTACCGACACACACTCCTCCATAACTACTTATTAACCTGATGGTGTTAGATAGTCTCTAGATCATCTGGCGTCCTTTGACACAGACTTAAACTGTGATTGACGTGGGTGGACGCAGAGCTGGTGCTGTGGGATTAGAACTTGAGGCTGAGGTTACATTCCTTTCTCCAGAGGTTTCCTCTGGAAAAATGCACACAGATGAAATTACAGTGGTGATTACATCTTTTAGCTGACCGAACAACTGCCTGCATGGTATTTCACATCAGTTTGTCCATTCTTGTTCAGGCTGATTAAACTTAATGTTTGTTTTGAGTCTTTGCACTTCCTGCAGTCACTGGCAGATCTGATAACAGCTTCACATTAACTGGAATTACATGTAATGGCTTGAATATGTGATTTTCTTTTTTTTCTTTTTTTTAGAAATGTTGGTTTGTCTAATAGGACACTCGCAATCAGTGACAGTTGTTAGCGTAAGATTTAGAAATGTTACTGTTAGAAACAGAACCGCAGCACCTTTGAAACATAAGAATGTCTCCAGCTAACAATTTTAGGTTGTAAGAATGTTTCCTAATGTTTGCATTAACGTAAACATTAAGAAAAAAACTTCTATGAACATTGAAGCCGTCTGTTTTTTTAGTTGTTGTGTTAACATTATTGCTCGGTTACAAGAACGTTATTCAAACTTTATTGGAATTTTGTAACACTTTTAAAATGTTCCACTAACAACCTAAGAATAACTTTTTTAATATATGACATATTTAAAAAATGTTCTGCTAATATTACTGCAAGAATATTTTTGAGGACTTTGAGAGAACGATTACAAAACATTAGCCAACATTCTCGGAACGTTCCCTGTTAGCAGGAGACTGGTTTTTCATGGAGATCTGGAAGGCATGAGTTAACCTTCAACTAGGTTCTCTCCAGCATGAAGATAAGTCATACAATCTAAGTCAGGCGTGTCCTTGAACCCAGACCATAGAAATGAAACGGCGAGCGTAGCATATGCATATCTATTAATTGAAGATGTTAGAGCTGTTGACCGTTGAGTTGGTGTTTTCAAAGTCTCCTTGTTGGGGTGAGGCACAGAGAGCAATGTTTGCATTGTTTAAGAGGATTCATCTCTGTTGATGACAACACCCACCCTGTTGAGGACTAGTTTCTGTTACCTGGGGTCAACCGGTTGCAGGTCTGTTGTGGTACATCTCTTGACCTCGGTCATTTGGACGAAGACATGTATATTGTGGCTACAAGCTCCAATGCTAAAAAGCTAATCTTCTCCAAATATCTTCTGACTATCATGACTGTCCTTTGGGTAAAGATCCAAGCAGACCTTGAGAAAGAAATCAATGCCCATATGTTCCTCAACTAGAATTTAGAATTTTTTCTTTTTAGTACACGACTGTAGATTTTAGACAGCTAGATTGTTGTGGCAAATGAATTTATTGTTGCTGTTTACAGGGCAGCAGAAACGTGTTGTAATACTGAGGGCAGCAGAAACGTGTTGTAATACTGAGGGCAGCAGAAACGTGTTGTAATACTGAAGGCATCAATCGTGTTAAACTGTGAGCCTTCATAAGTAATGGGAGAGTATGTTTTGGAATGCCATTGCACACTGATGTGGGAGATTTAACAGCAGAGATAAGAGAAGTGTGTGTTAGTCCTGGCATGTTTCTTAGAGATCGACAGATTCAGCATACCCACTGCACCTCATTTCCCAAACGTGTTCTCAGATGTGGAATGACTCTAAATAAAAACAAGTGATTCACTGTGTAAGACATGCAGTCATAAGCCATACGTCTTTTGAATTTTAACTTTTAAAGGATAAATGGGTGTTCTGTATGATTGTAATGATGTCATTTGAACTTGATTTGCTGTCATAGTTAGTCATAGTTGTCTGAAGAGTGGAGCGCATGTAATTGCTCTCCAGTTCACTTTGGTTTATTGACTCATGTTTGAGTGTGAATCCTCCCTCTCAGCTTTAACACTGGGTTAAGGATGGTTGTCCTTTTGTCCTTTTGTCCTTCCTTAAGGGACTTGCTGGTATCTTATAATTATGACTGTAATGTGTGGAATGAATGGGCGTGGTCACTCCCTGTAACCGGCGCATGACATTGCCATGGTTGTCGCGGCAACCGGGCGTCTAGTCAACAGCTGACCGTCATGCCAGTTTGCCAAATGGTCAGCCACTGAATGATGCGTTTGTGTGCAGCGTTGACATTCGCACTAATATATTATGTTAACCTCACCCCATGACTTATATTTGAGCCCTATTGATGATGTCACGTCGGGCTCAGTGATAGCTGGGATGTTGTAAGAGGATGCTGAAATAAGTCTTTCAGTGTTTTCCGTAGGGAGAGAAAGATTTTCACAATGGGATAACAAAATGTTTGCTTCATCCAGTGGCTAGAGTTCTCTGTCTTGAAAGGGTGGGTTTCATGTAGGGTTAGAGGGGAAAAAGCAGTATTTTAAAGAAGGCCTGGCAATTGCTAACCAATTTAAGGCTGTGTATTGCGACCAAATTGACCAAATTTTAGTTTTGCAGACATGGGATCCATATTTCAATATCAATTCTGATAACTGAAATCATCCTGCTTAGCCATATTACTGAAATACACATTTACATTAACAGTAGGCCCACACAGGACGAGATGGTGAAGTTCAAATATTATTTACATCCTCTATGTAAAGCACGCACATTAATATTCGATTCTGATAGTTCTCAGATCAATATTGTTTTGCTAAAGTGATGATCGATTAAAATCTGAGAATCAATATTTTTACCCAGCCCTATTTTAAACAGTTGTGACATTTTCCCCCTTGATACTGTATCAGTGTTCAGTGTATCAGAGTTTATCGCATGAATATTCGGAGAGACAGACCACTGTTGAGTGCAAGTGGGTGAAGGATCGAATGTGATGTAACTTTAAATCAGTTATTGCAATGCGACTGAAATCCAAACTCGGAATGAGCTAACAGTGTAACTGCACAAAGCACCCAAGTCCAATGCAAGTGAATGAGAAATAAACCAGTTAAACAGCACAGTATAAATAACCATAAACAAAGGAACATTGTGGCACCAGATGTCTGCTAAATCAAATATAACTTATAATTAATACATCCTCTTTACAAAGTGCTCAGATTAACTCGGTATAGTACAGACATGAAGTTGGTAATTGATTTAAGTCACGCTTGCTTTGGTGCCTGGTGACCTAGTTCCCTCTAACTGTACTTATGACCCGCCTCTGTATCCTTGTGATTCATAACATCTAACAGTGAAGTTCAGCTTTGTTCTCAGTCAGTTAGTCTTCAAAGGCTTGTGATGATCTTTAGCGCAGTTCCACTACTTGACAAAACAACAATAAAGAGTGATTGTTTAAGACACGTCGCTGTTCCCTCAAGTGGCACAATTTGCAGTAAGAAGGGCAAATGTGGGCCGCTGGGTTCTAAAATCTCAGAATGTTCTTTGTGTTTTGAGAAAACGTCTGATTGTTGGTGATCACGGGCTCCCGAAGAACCGGAAAGCGATGAAAACAGGAAGCTCCATCGTGGATATTTTGGCGGTATCTTCATGGTCTGTTTTGCATCCCATTTCCAGTGGATGTGGCGTTGAAAATGAAATATCAACATCTCTAATTGACCGCTGACAGCTCAACAGCTCAACAGCCTCGACCTTTCAGTAGAGGAAGAGATCTCGACACTGCGTCTGTCGATCCTGAGAGGCCCTTGTGTTTCACTAACAAACGCTCAAGGCTAGGAGGCTAGGAGTTTATGCTGAGCTAGGAATCAATTGACTTCAATGAGGGTGATGCGTTGCAAGGGCGTGGAAAATAAATGCAAAGTTGATGTTCCCATCATGCAACCAAAAGTTTCAGCAATGCACTCTACTGGCCGATGAGAACCTCTGAGGAGCAAGCCCAGATGTTTTCTTCCAAAAAATGCAGCGTAGGCAATATTCTCCATTACATGCCCCATTTAAACCTTTTTCCAGTGTTTAGACACCCAGAGTTATAAACGCAGCCTGTTAGAGGCCACATAGAAACGGTGAAGGAGGAGGCAACGGTCTCATCTCTGTTCCAACCTCTATCCACTCGGCATTGGATAGACACAGGAAGTCTTGTGGGAACCCCTTGTCCCACGCTCAGAAGCATAACCTGCCCATATAAGGCATTGTGGGTATTCTAAGCTCTGATGGGCGGAGACATGGCCACAGCATTGCCAACCCAGCTGCTGCTGTATATGAAAGAAATGGGAGAACCAGCTGGCTTTACACAGCGGCGCTGTGCTGTATTCCCAGACCGGTCCTGGAAAATGGACGCCCGCTGGGGGGTTGGGTACAGGCCCTCAGAATAAGTAGGATGCTTGGAGTTCCTCTGCAGCAAGTACAATCTTGTCAGCTTTTACTTCGAGGCAACCTTGTTTTTGACAGAAGTGAGAAAAATCGGGGGTCAAGTTGAGGTAATGTTTGTCTTTTTCTCGAAACCCGTCTCTATTCACCTGTTGCTTAGCACAGAAGTGGGTGTAGTCCAGCTTGGCCCTCCCATGTGTGTTTTGCCCTGCCCACAAATGTGTTGCTCCACCCACTACAGCTTGAACCGAGAGCAATAGAGAAAAATGACTGATGTTGTTTAATTGCAGATTACTTCTCTCCAGCATGATTCCTACTCTGTTGGAAAGAATTTGCGGATAGGCAAGGATTGTTCAGTTGAAACCCTCAAGGAAATGACAGCTTTAGCCTGTGTGGAAATATGGCTTAATTGCATTAATTGT
>JAZGTJ010005236.1:0-28115 GCA_036877575.1 Botia almorhae | reverse complement strand
TGTGGGTTGCGAAGCTGCAAGCATGCTGGCATATCTACGTCAAGGAGAGAAGACGGTTTTAGATTATTCTATTGAAGTGGTACGAGGAGGTGCAGTGGGACATGTTCCTGCATGGGTTGGCTGACCATATTCAGAATGAAATATTTGCCCTAGACTTACATACAGATCTGGACGGACTCATTGATCTAGCACTTAGAGTAAATGCATGATTACTGCAATGAGATCAGCTGGCACAGCGTGCTCCAATGTCCGAAGTCCCTGTGCATCCAGTCATGGACTCTGTGAATACGATCAGTCCCATTCCCAACCATGAACCCATGCAGGTGGGTAGAGCTTGGCATTTCCAGGAAGAGAGAGAGAGAGAAGAAGAGCAAAACTATGCTTACATTGTGTACCGGTCATCTTTTGGGTAATTGCTTGGTAAAAACGGAGGCCCGACGGTAGGTTTGAGGTTACTGTCTAGCGGACTCTCGCTGGAAAAATCCTCATCTACAACTCTCCTTCCGGTTAGACTGCAGTGGGCGGTGGAGTTCCACAATTGCCTGGCCCTGGTGGATTCTGGAGCAGAAGGTAATTTTATGTCCCTCACTCACAAGATTTCCTTGACAGACAGACTCTTCCTGATTTTACACATACCACGTTGCCCAGGTTTCCCTCATTACATCTGGAAATCACTCCGAAAAGATATCTTTCCTTCTCACCTCATCACCATTGGCCCCTATTGTCCTTGGACATCCTTTGTTGGTTCGTCATAATCCCAGGGTGGACTGGGGTCGTAATTGTGTGGCAGTATGGAGCGACACCTGTTATGCCTCTTGTCTTGTGTCTGCTTGTTTGTCTGTGTATTGTTCCTTGTTGCAGGATGAAGTGGTGGACCTGTCTAACGTGCCCAAGGAGTACCTTGACTGGAAGGAAGTGTTCAGTAAGTCCAGGGCTGCTTCTCCTCCTCTACATCGTCCCTATGACTGTGCTATAGACTTATTGCCAGGTACGTCTCTGCCTAAGGGCAAGTTATACTCGCTTTCAGCTCCTGAAAGGTAGGCCATGGAAAAATACATTTCTGATTCTCTAGCGGCTGTGTTCATTTGTCCCTCCTCTTTCCTTTCAAAGTTTTTTATTCGTCAGTAAGAAGGATGGTTCCTTGCGACCGTGTATTGATTACTGAGGGCTGAACAACAAGGTTAGGATTACCTATCCTTTACAGTTGATATCTTTAGCTTTCGAACGGTTGCAGAGAGCTACTGTCTTCACCAAATTGGATTTACGTGATGCTTATCATTTGGTCCGCATAAGGAAGAGAGATTAATGGAAAACCACTTTTAATACCCCCAGGGGGCTTTTTGAATATCAAGTTATGCCTTTTGGACTGTCCAACGCCCCCACGGTTTTTCAGGCACTCGTTAATGACGTGTTGAGAGATATGATCGATCAATTCATATATGTCTACCTGTATGACATATTAATATTTTCTTCTATCCAGGAACATGTTCAGCACGTCAGGCAGGTGCTCCAGAGGTTGTTAGAGAATGGGCTAGAAATGCAAGGTATAGAAATGCATTTTCCATGCACAGTCGGTTTAGTTTTTGGGGTATATCATCTCGTCGAAGGGAGTGCGCATGGATCTTGACATTAAGGCTGTGGTGGATTGGTCAACTCCTGATTCCGCCAATTTTTACCAGTGTTTTATTCGCAATTTCAGCCAACTAGCCTCGCCTCTGACCGCCTTGACCACCGCCAAGACTACGTTTAAGACTACGCCAGTGCAGGTGATTCTGCATTTTCCAACCTCAAGAGCCACTTCGTTTCGTCTTATATTCTTTTGACCCCTGATCCCACACGTCAGTTTGTGGTGGTGGTCGACACGTCAGAGGTGGGGGTAGGTGCCTCCCTGACAAAAAGGTTCTTTAGACAATAAAAAGTTAAAAAAATAAATGATTCTTTTAAGAACCCATGACTGGTTTTATGGAAAACCAAAAATGGTTATTCTATTGCATCGCTGTGAAGAACCTTTCAAGGGCCTTTATTTTGAGAGTGTATGTCATGCCTAACATAAATTACTGGGCTGCCCACCATCTTTAAAAAGTGATGAACTGTTTCCACACAAAGTCACTGTTTGGTATTTGACTTACATTAATACATCGTTTTCACTAAGGTTGTCACAATGCATCATGAAATTGCCCCTTATGTGAAAAACATTTGATGCTACCTTTGAATTAGTTTTTTGAATAAGAATTATGTGTTGGGGCACGCCTATGTCTAAAGTACTGTCCAGGTAGGCATCAACTTTTTTTTAATGGTTTTGGAATGATTCTTTCACTCCAGTCTACAATACATATGTCTCCTTACCCCCCCGGAGCTGATGGTTGTAGATTCTAGTTGTAGAATACAAGATCAACTTGTATTCAATAAAAGCTGTTTGACAGATGTTTCAGCTTTGAAATGCCCCAATGAAGTTAAAATGACAAATAGAGACAAGATGTTGTTAATCTGTAAAGGTGTTATCAGGTCATGTGTTGAGAAGGTGAGGTAATTCTCTAGATGAGCACTTTGCGTTGTGAAACCTACTACTTACTAAACTGTTCAGAATGCCAGTTGGACAAAACACAGTATTTTACAAAAGAATCAAGATATTGTGTTGTCAATCATACATTAAGTCATTTACTCTTACATGGCACAAGAGTAGAAAAAAACATCACTTTTCCGAAGATTACATGAAGAAAGTTTAGTAGTTAATCTTACCAAGAGGACATTAAGCTCCATGCAGGTGCACCAAATATATGCCTAAGTGTGCCTTAGTGTTTGGGACCCTGGTATTCGGTTTCCTTTGGCAGTTTTGGTCTTTGAAGGTTTAAAGAGAGCTACTTTACGCCATGCCCTTTCATGTCCCATTTTGGTAGCATAACACAGATACCAAGCTATTTAACATCACCAATGTTTAGTAATTAATTATGTTACCAACATTAAGCAATTAACTATTAACAATGAACCAAGTACAAAATAAGCACCACACAGACAGGCTGATCTTGGTCCTACATAGACCCTAACAAGTTTGTGATATTATAAACTGTACAGTGAATGCATACTGGCTATAAGAACCCCAGGGCTCAGCCAAGGGGCCCCTGGCACTTTTGATCTACACAGGTTTACAGGTAAAGTGTTAATGACAATGGTTAAGACCATTCAAGATGCACAAACAAACATAGCAATTTATTCATAGTGCCATATTCATAAGCCACAGTGTTTACCTTTTGGGGGGATAAACCTAAGTATGGGGTACTTATAGTAGTATAGTGGTACCTGCATAGCTGAGGCTGAATGACGACATAAAAACTACCAAAAATGTGCAGTATGTGATTATTAAATGTATAAGGACATGCTGGACAGAACTGTTAGCATTTCGGTAGCAGTATCACTGTATTTCTTTTGTAGGTATAACCTGTAATGAGGAATGGCTTCATAGTTATCCAGAACTGCTGTTTAAATATTATTTTAGTTGAAATAGTCTAAGCATCCTGGAGTAAAACATTCACCTAAAACACAGGGGCACACCAAAGGTTTGACATTTGCTACCAAAATTTCATATTTGGCTCCTTAAAATAAGCTACCGCCACATAAACCAACTGCGGTAAATAACATTTATCATGCCTGATCAAAAATGTGTAGGAGGTAGTATGTCAATTAACTATATTAAAGATGTTTTAAAAAATGTTATGGGAGATTTAGGAGAAGGAAATGGTGTCCTGTGTTACATTGAAGTCACAGAGAGATCTGTTATTAGCCTGATGTTATCAGGGTCTAGATTCAAAACAGAACCTGTTTACATAAAGTTTGAGGTTTTATTTTGCTGACTGGGTAGCATCTGCTTGGGAATAGAGAGTAAAAAGGTAATTTACCAGTTGCCCCTTAGTCTGAACACATACAAGTTTCTGGCTTAGACATCTGACAACTGATGTGTTGGAGCAATGGCATGTTTTATACTGTCACTGAATTTCTTACCAGTTTTGGATCCTGACAAAATATTTAACCAATTATGTCACTTTAACTGCATTTCCTGCCATATTCCTGACATGACAATACAATTGCGGTCTCTTTTTGCGACTTTCATTGAGACACAACTGCGCTCAGAGTTCTTTTGAAGTCCATGCCAAGGTTTCCACCCACAAAGCCAAAGCATGATCTAACCAACATGCAATGTTCCCCTGACACCTCTAAAGTAGAAATAAATAGATCTGATGCAAATGAAAGGAATGTTACAAGATTTGAGCTGGTATTTTAAAAGCAGATTTATTCTATGAACTCAAGCTATAGATTAGCAAGTTAGTTTGAGGAAAATTATATTTTTCTGAATTTTTTTTTGTAGATCAGGAGCCTTCTTTGACCCTGGAAATGTTTTAAGAAAAATGGTTAATTTCATGATGAGATGACACTGGATGATTGCCTGTTGTCTTTGCAATCCTAAAAACAATCTGAGACTTAGTTGACATGAAACTCTAGAGGAGGCACATGAGATTACTGCGGTCAAGAAAAACAACTGAGAAGCAACAGGCATAAGCAAGTTCACTACATTTTCTCTCATTATCTCATTGCTGTCTATGAGAAACATCAGAATCATTGGAGAATCCCATATGTGTTTCAACAAGCATTTCTCCTGCAGTCCAGAAGATGGCAGACATGGCTTTACATGAGGGCCCAATGGAAAACCCATTCAACGCTGTGGCAGGATGTGTCATGTTGACTTGCGTCAATCTGTTTTTTGACGGTGACTATAAACAGGACAGGCATGATACATGAGGCATGAAATAAAACAGGAACAACAAACATGGTGTAATTTCCCATCTAGGAGCATCTAGTCATCTAATGGGTTTGTCATTTCAGAAATGGGATTTGACTTAATTGTAATTGTCATTTGTCAGTCTAATGGTCTTACCAGTTAAACTAAACTTAAGTTTAGTTTTGTGACACAAAGAGTGTGTCATGAAATGTGCACTAGTCATGTGTATGGAATGTGAATGTTAAATAACAACTGCACATTTAAATTGTGATATTTGTATATGAAAACTTAAATATATACTGCCTTTATATACCATATTTGGACATTGCACTGCAAAAGTCTTTATTAACAGACAAAGTTAGAAACTTTACAGCATATGGCTTAGAGAAGAGCATCTGGCTTGACAGTCTTATTACAGCATTAGGACACTAAATGCTATTTTACCCTGATGGTATAGTTTCTCTTGCCATATAATGTCTGTAGTTTGCCATTATTTTCACTCTGTTGCTTTTATTGCTTTAGAGATGTTAATTGCGGCATCACAATACAATATCTGCAATAAAGTGGGAAAACAAGATATTTGGATTTTGGGAGGAACACGTAAGAGGTGTCTTTTCTCAGCAATCCTTATCTCTTGTCTTGTCTTTATGAATTAGGTGCCAAAAGTGTTTGTTCAAATTCCTGCTATATACTGTACAGTGAACACTTTACTGTACATTGGGGCCTGTAACAATTTTGGGACCATGCTTTAAGTTTAGTAGTAAATATGGTAGTAGCAAATAT
This sequence comes from Botia almorhae, assembly GCA_036877575.1. Taxonomy (NCBI): domain Eukaryota; kingdom Metazoa; phylum Chordata; class Actinopteri; order Cypriniformes; family Botiidae; genus Botia; species Botia almorhae. Next base: position 22,561 of record JAZGTJ010005236.1, on the reverse strand, counting down.
GGTAGTAGTAAATATGGGTAAGTGTGGTCCACTTTATCAAGCTCTGCCAGATGGCTACCTTTAATAAAAAACACCTCTGAATGCTTTGGATTCTATGTGTCTTCATTTTCAGGAAACAGACAAAGCTTGTTTCAAACCAAATAAATATGTGGTCACATCTCAGCAAAGTACCAGTCTCATTATTACTGTAGGTAAGATAATTTTGTTCCAGAAATACATTTTCTTTAATGACTAAAAAATATAAATACCAATGTCAGATTCAACCACATACTCCCTGAAAATAGAATATTACCTTCTCAACGTTGGCCCTTTGAGGGAATTGTGCTCACTTTTTCCTGTTTTTACATTTTCTTGTGGTTTATAACTGAAAGTGAATGCGCTCACAAATCCGTTTGGGTCATGCAAAGTGTATTGTCATTTTTCATTCAGAACTTCAAACGCTTTCATTGTAAAACCAGTGAGGAACACAGCCACAGAGACAGAGGTAACCAGAGATGTTTTCACAGTAGACACAATTCACTTTACTGCACCATGTACCCAATTATTGTATGTGAAAACAGAGTGCAGCATAAAGTGCTGAGAGTTAAACTTACTTGAAACACACATGGACCAGTTGGGCCTTGAAGGTGCCTGCAGTCTTGACAAAACAATTCAGGGCTGTTAATTAAAGTTGATTTATACATGTGGACTATCTTATTTTTGCATAAATATAGAAGAATGAGTGAAAACAGTTTATGCATAAATGAAAATTATCTCATCAAAATGTGTTATTGGAAATCTTTGCTGAGGCCTTCAAATCTTGTGCATTTCTCAAAAGAGTGAATTACGACTTTAGGTGGAATATAGCACACAGGTTGTATGGATTATTGTAATGATTATTTATGGTGTGTATTTGGATCTTTACAGTGCAACTGCCTTTGTATGGTAGAGCTATGTAAAGATTCTTTTGTGAAAATTTCTCCTTTAGTGTTCTGTGAAAGGAAAAAGGTATGGATTTGTAAAGAAAGAAACATGCAGTTGTGGTTACACAGTGTGCCAACAGATGAACACACATGCAGGTTGCTGCAAGACACATATACACATTGTGCCCCTGGAGAAGGTGTGACATGCCATTTGGCAGTTTTATCCTGAAGCCATTTTGCCTCTGATCTTTATCATGATAGATTAAATGATCCACGCAAAGACTTACTGTCATCATATTTGGATGCACATTCAATAACTACTTTGCCATGATAAAACCCTATGGTGCAATGGTGTGATTTTTATCGAATGCTGTGTAAATACATTGATGATGCATGATGTGTTTAAATACCTTTTGCAGTTTTTAGTTTTAGGACTAGGATTAAGGATAGATGGATAGAATAGGCCCAGGGTTAGTCCCTGGATAGGCCCTGGGTTAATGAAATCAGCACTCTGGGACATATGACTCCTGGGAAAGTCAGATGAGTGCTAAAGTCACCTGACACCCACAAATAAAGACACTGTGAATGTTATTTAAACTGACAAATAAGATACATTAAAGGATAACTGCAAAGATGCATACAAACAGCAAAACTCACAAGAACAACAACAACAATAAAAAATGTGAAATTAAAAACTTTAAAGACAATATAGAGGGTTATAAGGCATTAAAATATATAACCTTTAAAGCAACACTTTTGTAAATCTGAATTAAGACTTGCATTATCTTTCTGAATTATCTGTAAAATTTTGGCTGAAATGAACAAAAATTAATTTTTGGCAAATATACAGTGTTTACATAATATCTTTACCTTACTCTGATTAACAAGTTTATAATGATGATAAATAATCTGAGCTGTTGGGTCTGATTTAGCAGGAAATGTCCATTTGTAAACAGCAAGAAGAACAACCATCTACTGTAGACTATACTGTACTATACTGGCACTAGGTACTGTAGATGGTGCAGCATTTATAGCTTGTTCTTACAGATTTTGTTTACAATTTAAATTGTCATCCATGTTAAGAAAATAATAACAATTTTTGAAACAATTTTATGTTTCAAAATAAGATGGCATTAGAGAGGCAAAAATTACAAAATGCAGCATGTTCTTATGGATAGACTAATTAAATATTAACTTATTTGTTAATGATATTTATATTGATACTTACTTACGGATACTTAGCCGTCTTGGATTTTTTAATAGCTGTACCTGCAATTTTGTACAGTGGCAATAATTACTCCAGTGCAATTACTTTAAGTAATTAAGTAATTAAGTTGCATTGGAGCTACTGAGCTACAGGAACACTACACGACTGTACTTGTGTTAAATATGAACACACTCCTGGACACTGTCATGCTTGGTAACAAGCTGCAAAAATAATTTACTCAGGTATAAAAAAGTACAACATAACCATGAGAAACGTTTCTTTGTATCTATTTTGACTTGAAAAGAGCTGTCTAGCTTACAGTTGTTCAACTTTTTGAATTAAGTAGCTTCTCAGCTTTTGTGACCTCATGAGATAAAAGAGTGTTCTTTGGATGAGCACTTCAGAATCTTGGCAGAAGCCATAGGCCATCCGGACATTTCTCTTCTGCTGTATTCTAAACACTGGGGATTCAGACAAACAACTCATTTATCTTACTGATTTTAAGCAGAAAAAGTTCTAAAACAGATTCTAAAACTAATGATAACTACTATGAAGAAGAATAGAAGTCATACAGGTATAGATCCACAAGAGGAAATAACTTTTTTGGGCAAATGCCATTTCTGGTTGAGACCAAATAAGTGGATTGAACTTTTTCATTCCATTTGAAAAAAAAAGTTAGACAACTTTGAATACATATGCTTGCCAAATTTTTCCTCCCTCGGGCTGATTTAATCAAATCACATGACAATTGAATGGAAACTAAACTCCTTTCAAATTAAAGATTAAAGTGTTTAACTTGTCACCTGCCAGGAAATTTCAAGTAAACCAAAACAAAGTGTTCAATAATAAGATAAACTGAGAAGAAGGTAAAACGATGTCATGGATTCCTTTTTGAAGATGGAAGGAAAACAAACATATGCTGCCCATAATAATTACAGTGAATCTTCAGTAGTGACTGTTGATAGCTTTAGATAGATTGAAGATGTCTCCGTAGTAAAGGGATACTGTAAAATCATTATAGACCATATACTTTTAATGAGTCAAAGATGGGTGCATTTGTCTATGCTTTGTTAAACAAAATGAGTTCTGGGCTATTCTCAAGGGTTGATTGATCTTTGCTTTCAATTGGTCATGGCCTGTGCAAACGGATTTTGGCGCTGCATAGACCTCAGTCCATTACATCATTCCAAGTTTGGAATGTGAATTCCGAAAACTGTTTCCCTGGGAAAGTTAATGAGGCACTGGCCACACCAATGAGATTTAAAGCTGCACTCCATAACGTTTTTAGTCACAAATGAGCAAAAATTAGTTATAGATCAACTGCATAAATTGATTCAGTTACAGTCCCTTTACCCTATGTCAATTCACAATGTTAAGTTCAGTCCGGGAATTGTCAGTTTGGCTTTAACTGACACCAGCATACATAAAGAAAAGTACAAAAAGTAATCTACTTTTTTGTTTGAAACAGAAATGATGATAGAGAGACAAAAGTTACAGATTGCAGATTTAAGTTGGTCTGGTGACCAAATAGTTTTAAAGCAATAGTCTAGTAAACAACTATGGGTCATAAGTATCTAGTCATTTTTAGGCTGTTGGGCTGCAGTGAGTCTCCTCTCAGTCATACAAAGTTGCAGACATGATTAAATTTCTGTGTGGCAAAATGGCCTTTGACCTTTGTATTAACACAATCTGTTTTACAGTAAACAAGAAAACCTGAGGCAATCATCCCAACTTTACTTTATCAGATTTGACATGATTCATAATGTAACACATAATGTAAAGCTGTTTAAGGAATTGAGGCCAGACTTAGTACTTATTATGATAATCTTAGCTTTGGCTTCCATCACTTTTCAGTTAATTGGGGATCTTTAATTTATGGATCAATAAGGAATATTATATGTTACCCCTGATTAGTTTGTGTATTTATATCCCTTGTGTTTCCTTTGGTCTTGTGTTTACTATGTTCCTGCCCCTGGTTTTTCTGTTTTGCTGTGGGTCTTTACCATGATTGGATTATTGACATTTCTCTATTGCACCAGAGCCTCTTTGCTCACTTAATACAAATAAAGTTTTTTGATCAAATATCAAGTTCTACCAATATTGGCAGTATTGTTTCTGGGTAGATTTTATGATTTATGATAACATTATATGGGCTAAACTGCAAATTGTCAAACTGTTGTATATATAATCAACGACCAGCCATTTAACAACTGTAGTTTAAAGTAAAACAACACATAAAACTCAATAGCCTATAATAATTATCACACTGAGTTATTTAGTGAAGTAATATTAAGCTGCTGAATCATTTTGAATGAGTGCTGTCTGTAATAAACACTGTCTGTATGTGACTGCGTGTGCTTTGGCACAATGCTTCAGTATTTCTGTGTCAGTTCATTTGAGTGAAGGGAGATATAATTTCAGTCTGACATAACTATTGGCTTTCAATGTGCATTATTCACCAATTATGAATAATAATATTAAGCAAAGACCAGCCATCCCAATACAACATCAGGTTCAGGAGTACTGTATTCAAATGATCCCAAAATAACTTTGTAATGAATACTGGTTGATATGAGATAAGTTATATGATATAGCATGTTATAAGACACTATTTCATACTCAACTATTTTAAGTATTACTCTTTTAAATAAATCTTTTTACTTCTTACATATACAATAAGAATAAAATGTGAAAATGTGAAAAAAAACAAAAAAAAACAAAAAACAAAACCCTTTATACCTATACTTAATTGTACTTAAGTCTTCTCTTTTTGTTAATAAAGCATGACTACAAGAAGTCGTAGGAAATTGTAAAAATAGAATCAGGGATGTGCGGGACCAATAGATTGCAACTGCTGGGGCAGCACATTATTCCAGCACCTTCTTGTGCTATGTCCACCAACAGACTGCTGGCATAGCATTGTCAACCATAGCAAGTCAACTATGTCTATGAATTGCCACAACCAGAATGGAGAACATCCGTCATGCCACCCAAATCAAACATCTATGCTTTCAAATCCCCCACACAGCTTGAGTCGTACCCTTTTCAAGTGTTAAAGAAAATACCAAATCAAGACACAGTAACAAAATGGGTTGCCTCTCCTATTGTCCCAAATCCAGGAGAGTCTGATGCAAATATCGAGTTGTTGCTGACTGTCCAAAGGTCAGTTCTCCAGGGGTTTCCCCAAGTTATTTGGGATTTTGTGCATTCATATTCCACTTAATGTTAGTACAGTTTATGGATCAAAGACATCTGAAACACTAATTGCCCTACTGTACCAGGCAACCAATACCAGGTATATAATCATTTATATGCTCATATTTAAGCTGCTGTAACATCTTTCTTTTTTGGTTAAAAATTAGCAAAGAATAAACTATTGAGCACTTTTGGTGCTGAACAAATCAGTATTCAAAACTGATTTCTTACTTTACCCCGATTCGCATTATTGTAAGTTTAAAATAATAATTTATAATTTGAGCTGTCAGATCTAATTTGACTGTAAATGTCAGTTTATTTATCTGCATGGTTATGTCATATTTGTTATGGAGGAGGTTTCCGCCCTGCTCCCTGCTGGTCGCCAGCGGGAACCCTCGCCAGAATACTAACCCGCCATCTTGAACTACAATTCCCATCGGCCCCGTACCAAGGTCTGATGAGCTTCCTGTTTGCCACCTGCAGTCTATTAGCTGCCCTATAAAGCCCAGGACTACAGTTCAGTCAGTGCTATGTCTTGTTTGTCATGTGCTACATTTCAGAGGGTTTCGCCGGACTGCTTTCTTGTTATCACTTGGACTGTTTATCCTTTTTGAACCTTTGCCACCTGCCCCTTGTTTATGATTTGGATATTGTTGTTGATTGTTTGCTGCCTGCCCCGACCATTGTCTGTATTTATGTTTTGCTTGTCTCACCTCCATTGCTTTGTCTGCTGGTTTTTGACCTTTGCCTGTTTACTGATTGTGATTTACAATATGAATGAACAGAAAGAAGACTTGTTACTATGTCGTGTATGTGGGTATTGAGGGAGGTGGAATGTTTGTAGCATGTTCTTAGAGCAGTTGTTTAGAATTTCCATGTTATGAAAATAACTCTGCAAGTACCCTACAATGTATGAAAAATTATAGAGATATATTTCAAACAGACAGTTACACCCTTATATTTCTCATGTGGTTTGGATTTTATTATGCAAGACTCTGTATACTTTAATAGCAGCTGTAAAATACCTTTCATAACCTGCTTTTTAAGGGGGAGTGACCTCTAAGATTATATCAAAATATCAAAAATATCAAAAAAATTAAAAAAAAAATTGTATATCAAAAAGATTATATCAAAATCAAAACTTTAGCCTCCTTATTTGTTAGCTTATGGTCTTTGAGATCTTTCTCACACATGGTTGTGGTTTTATTTGCTTTCTTGGATCCAGGCTCGTTGGTTTACCTAACTTTTCCATGCAGTATGATGTGCAGGTTCTCCTTTTAACACAATTATATTTACGTACAACAGATTTGCTAATTAACATTCCTGCTCCCATGCTGTTGCTGAGCTTTCTCACTTGAATGAAATAGTTCAGCTATTGACATCAAACGAGGTGGTTTAAAATCACAAGCAAAAGAGGTTAAGTAGACTGTTACTATCGTGTATGAACTTGAACAATTTTAAAAAGAACTGCTAAAACTCTCTTTGTTAATTTTGTTGTTCCATCATTTGAAGCAAGAGGAAAAATTGTGATATAGCAAACTCTGTGGGTCTAGTTAGAATAAGTCGATTTGTTTTACTAGCTTTTCTCATCAGTTAGAAACACAGGTCTTCCCTTTGCCATCCTCCAGATGGGCCATACTACATTCAACAAAACAATGACCCTCAAGTTTCCATGTTTACTGCCAACAACAAAGGGTTCTATTGCTGCCCTGGGAAACTAAACCGTTACTGGGCATTAGTGATATAAGGATAAAGACTTGAAAATTGCTTTTCATCCGAGTGCAAATGCATGGCAGTGCATTTGACAGTTCATGACATTGGCTGTGAGTGTGAATCCTTCTCTATAACTGGTAATGAAATGAGGGCAGGGATTACCTTGGTGAACTGCAGAACTTGAAGAATCACTGCTAAAAATAAAAGCAATCACTATTGATTTTTCTTATATTTCAGGTTTGGGATTTGTACAAAGTATTAGACCCAGATATTGTGTTTTGAGGAGGGGTGTGGTATTACTTTTTCAAGCTACTGAAGAACTTTTCAGGAACATGCTAGTTACCACTAAAAACATAATATGCTGTGACAACAAAACACAACGCACTAGCATCATGTCAGTGACTTTTGCCTGAGACAGCACCACAGATATTTTTCAGTGTCCTATAGGGACAGTGACACCACTTGACGTCTGACATTCCCACAATCAAAAAATACACACTTCCTTGAGGTTTAAAAAAAGACAATTCTATAATAGAAACAGATTTGAAATTTCAAAGAGTCATATAAAGTTTTCAATCATAATAATATAATCACAATTTTATGGACATTATCCAAACATTGTTTTACATCTCTTACATTTCATAAAAGAGAAACATTAAATTATTTTAATGCAAATTTTCTTAAATGAGTTTGGAGTGAGAGAGAAGTATGAAATTCTGGGAAAAATCTTGAGCAGGAACATAAAATTGCCACTCTGGTCCAGTCACATGCATTTGTATATCAGTTTGTGTCTGTTCTCTGGTCCAGGTTGACAAGGACATAGGTTGCCTGACAAATACTGCCATATTAAACATATTAAATGGTTCATGGGCTAATTATAGCTCTCTCTTTCCTCTTTTTTTTCTTTATACTATATAGCTATAGTATAAAAATGGTATAAATCAGGGTTGTGGACTTGAGTTGGATGACTTACACTTGATTTAAATTTAGATTCGAGTCACAAATTTGGTGACTCAAAGTCAAATTTGACTTGAGCACCATGGCTTGGCAAGTCTTTATATCTTCTATAACCAAATATAGAGTTGTGATCACTGGGACATCTAATCCAGTGTCGCCCCTTGGCAAATTATTATGGGATTTAGAGACTTTTCAGAACACCTTAGCGAGTTTTTTCCAAAAAGCGACTTTTTGGACAAAACTTAGCTACTTTCAGTAGACTGTAGTGCACATCATTTTAATTCCAGGTGGAGATGCCCTGTGTGAGAGAAACTAATAAGGAAGATGCTTCTTTCTAATGATTATTTTGTCTGTAAAAATATCTGAAATCCCTGCACAGCTGCTGTTTTTAACTTAAAACTTTTATCTGATTTGTACATCAGGTTTTAGCATAGGAGCAGCTCATTCGTATTCAGGGTGGTGAAAGGGTGGTAACTACAGGGTGGGTGAAAAGTAGCTAGGCATTAAAAATTGGCTATGGAACTTGTAGTTTCACTGTAGTCATGATGAAAACAGTGTGTAAATAGACAATAGTAAATAGGATTTCATATTTCTCGCATCGATAGTACAGGCATCAGCCGTGAGAGCTTCTCAGCAATATCCCAAACGACTTCCTTAAGAAGAGAAAACGCCACCGGTGCTTACGTTGAAATGTAAAGATTTGCTTTAATTTTTCTATGTAATAAAGTACATGTACAATTTGTTTTAATACATTTTTATTAGAAATATGGACTTTATTACCAATTTTTAATGCATATTATTAATACACCCTGTATATTATATTTCATACTCGTTCCATTGTCTGAGGACAGAAACAGAAATAGAAAAGCTTTATTGAGTATTCGTTTATACTTTAAAGTATATGAGCATAAGAGTTTAAGAGAGAAGTGAAATGACTGTTAACTGCTGACACTAGACAGAATAAAACTATAATTCAGTGATGTCATGGATATGCAAATTTGTCTGTAGGTTGATGGATTTATAAAGCAGTGGTTCTTTAACTCTCAAACTTTTAAGATTACTTTTGTAATCTTTTGTGTAAGGATTTTCCTTGTAATTTCTTTTGGGATAATCCTGAAAATGATTATTAAAGCATTTCAAAAGGCATCAACTACGTTTGGTCATCGGAAACGGCTGGTATTTCATGTCAGGTCTATGGAGTTAAGCTTTCCTGTCAAACATTACTATAATAATTAATTCTGTGAGACAACTTTTGGAAAATAGCACTAATGATTGGTTTAAGACCTTAAGTTTAATACTGAAGACCTGATACTTGACTTGGACTTGCCTGTCTATGCTTGAAAATGGCCTATTTGATAGCAAAGACTCAAGACTTACTTGTGAATTGCAAAACAATGACTTGGTCTCACCTCTGGTATGAACTGTTAACTGTAACAATAAGATTATTATTATTATTATTCGAATTCCCAACATGGCTATAACGTTAACATGTTGAAGGAGGAAGGCCTTTGGAAAATGTGAGCCAGAGGCTCACCCGTAACTGCACTTCCTGAACTCTAAGAAACCTGTACTTTTGGAATATCCTCAGGTATTTTCCCCTTACCTGTCTGACACCCACAGCACTCAAACAATTATACGATTAGTTAAGTACACTGGATCTATTTTTAGGATGCCAAAATGAGACTGGGCATGAAAACATGCAGCAAAATAACTCAATAAAGTTTTAGGGGGAAAGTTTAATACCAATGTAGCTTATGTGTGGTCTCAGTTTTATAAAAAAAGTCTAGTTTTCCACTTGTTCTCTGGTACATAGCACATGATGCATTTCATCTGCTAGCTGGGCTATGCCCAGGATAACAAGAAACAATCCCTCAACTGGTTATTCAATGTAATGAACCTCATGACAGGGCTATTCAGATCTGGTCCTGGAGAGCTATTGTCCTCCAGAGTTTAGTTCCAACCATAATTGAACACACCTTTCTGTACTTAAGCTGTATTAATCTGTAGTGCTGTAGTAAGACTTTCGTTAGCTTATCAAAGTAGTTCACCCCAAAATAATTGAATAATAATTATCTCATCCCTCATGTCATTCCAACCTATGAACCTTTTTCTGTGGAATACAAAAGAAGATATTTTGAGAAATGTCTCAGTGTTTTTGTGTCCATACAATGGAAATCAAAGGGTCCCATTGTTGGTTTTTGACATACATCAAAATATCTTCTTTTGTGTTACTATAAAATACATAAAAGTTTTGAAATGACACAAAGGTGAGTAACTGATAAAAGAAAGTTTCGGGTGGAAAGTTGGGAGGAAAGTTTCGCCCATTTTTGGGTGAACTGTCCCTTTAAGGTTTGTTTGACTAGATATGCAGCTTATGGCTTGTTCATACTAAGGATGATAACGGTAGCTATATGGATAAAATTGAAAAATGGTTCTAAATTTCCAAACCAGTAAACCTTGAGAATTTTTATCTTTCACAAATCTCAGGAGACTTGCTGTTTAAAATGTGTCAATATCATTTTAAAATGTTTTCAATGCCACAAAGTATGTTCTATTGAATATTAGAAGAGTACACTATCCTGTAATGCAAGTTTATGCTGGGTGTAATATAATAATCGTAAATGTTGAGGCAGGAATTCATTACCCAGAACTATTATGAGGTTTTTCTCTCCGTTGATCAGCTTTGCCATTTCACCAGCACTTCTTGATTATGTGGAATCTATTCCATTAGTCATGTACGTTAACATCACAGATGAAGCTATTGTGAACAGCACAAATGTTGTATTGTATTCATGACTTCTGTGTGGTACACGCTTGTGTAAAACTTACAACGCTGATGCTAGGGTGTTGTTGTTGGCATTACTTACTGATGAAAGTCAAAAGAGCCCCATTTTTAATAATGCATGGGATTTTTTGGCATCTTTGTCATATGATTGCTCAAAAGTGTAATGGGCAAATACATTGTTATTGTTAGGTTTTCTGGTGGGTTGGTGGGGCTCTGTTCTCTGTTCTGATCCTAAAATATGTGTGTTGGTATCTTCTTGGCTTTGTGAACCAGACAAAAAAAGAATAATAATCTAATCACTAAGACAAAACAACAGCCTGCCACAACAAGCTGCATAATATGAGATATTGCATGTGTTTGTAGCACAGATAGTGTGAGACTAATTACATGACTAAGTTTAGGGCTGACTAAGAAAATACCAATGTTTGCAAGGCAACAAAAGAATAGTGAGGTTAAGTCAAATTATAGTAAGAAAGTTTATAAATTCAAATACAGATAAATGAAAAGAGTGCGATGAGTAATGTGAAATATGCAGTAAATAGATAAAATATGTGTAAAAAGTAAAAAACGTACATGTCAGCTTGTTATGTCTTGCTCTTCATTTTGTATTGTAGTTTTTGACCCGGTCTAGTTGCAGTGCACTGGCCATGCCCATATTGTTGCCCACCTTTGCCTTGTTTCTTGTTTGTTGTCTGGTGTTATTTATGTTGTGAATGTTTCTTGCACCTTGTCAAATCAGAATTTAAAAGTTTTAATAATGTTCTTATAACCAAGCAATAATGTTAATACAATGTCTACACTGGACATTTTGAATATTTTTAGAACATTCAGAACACCATTGTTAATGTTTTGTTACTTAATGTAAATGTTTTAGGAAATGTTCTACAACATGAACTTGTTAGCTGAGTAGTTTAGGCCTTTGTGTTACGGGTTTAGAAAAAAATCTCCAACCAGAATATTTGCGTAATATCAATACGGTGTTGCCTGGCAAACGATAAAGTACACAAAGGGATAAGAACAGGGATGCCTGCCTTAGCAAGCACCATTTGCTTCCTATAAAATCCATAAGGCCCAAGTAAGTGGACGTAATGCCACTTAATCATACAAGCTTTCAGAAATTCTCACTGATCACGAAAAGAGATCAGAGCTTGATTATCATCAATAATGATTTATTTTAGGCTTACATCAAAGGTCTATATTGTATCTGCCACTCTCAGTTTATTAAAGAGAAAACAGATGGCAGGTCTGTTGAAACATGCCTTGCAATGGATGAGATTGGTTTAGACCAGCAAACTTATGCTTTTTAAAGTCACATCCAAAAATATAGAAATCCGTACACCTCACAAATATAATTGTCATCTTTGGTCAAATGGATTAATATGACTACTGAATCATTGTTGTCAGCCTGTCGAGTCCCATCCACAGACTTCCAGCTTGGAGAGCTTATAGAGCTCTGATGTAGCTGCAGTGCAGATGTATGCCAATAATAAACATGACATCACCCAGTGAGATGTGAACATTTTTGATACATTTGTGTGTAAGGAATTTATGTCAAAGTTACCACACTGTATAATAATAAAACCGGAGACAAGTGTGTAAAATGTGATAAATGATCTTCTCTGTAGATACCTATACGCCTGCAAAACAAACAATAGTGTTGTGAAGCATCATTTTTCTTAAACAGTTTGATTGCGGGGAGACTTATTTGTTGACAGTAAAACACTGGCAAAGCTAACAGTAGCATTTCAGTAGTCATTTTTTTTAGTAGTCATTTTCTTAGGATCAAGTCATGGGGAAGTTTATGGCAAAAAATGGGAGCTAATTAAGCAACATAAGTGGCATATCACTGGGTTCATCTACACTTTTTAAAAAGAAACAATTGTGGTTCCCCAAAGACCCATTCAGTCAAAGTTTCTTAAAGGAATCATTTTTTTCATTTATTTCTTTATGATAGTCTAAAGAACCTTTTTGCTCTTTCTGTGTAACAGAAATTTTCTACAGATGTTAGAGGTTCTTTATGGAACAATACAGAAAAAAATGTTCTTTTATGGCATTGTAAAGCACAGTTTTTAAGAATGTACACTAGTTTCCCCACCTACTGTTGACAGCAACCTTGCTTTGAGCAATCAATAAGTGAGAAAAAACACACTGGTACATACGGATATAGTGTAACACACAGTAAAGCATCCCGCTGCTGTTATACTAAATATCAAATTCAAGTAATGAAATAATAGTTGGAGAAGTAGGTAAATGCCACATCTGATGTTTGATGGAACGCAGCACTCAGTTTTAGCCTCAGATCGCACAATGCTGTATGAATATCAATGAATATTGCATAAAAATATGACAAGCATTGACTGAAACTGTCCATTCCAATCTTTCAATTGATGTGAATATTAACTAGCTCCGGACCCATATTTTCATGTTTTTTGCATTGCACTGCTGATGCACAATTTGCTGATTTTGTAAATGCATGGATGAGTACAGTAAGTATAGAGGTGTCCAGCGTACAATAGTTGACTGACAAATTTCTCCTAAAGCAGACAGATTGGTTGCGTATTTCTTTCCTTTACAGTACATTTGATGGCTTTGTAATGTTTGTCAATGGCGTCAGGTGCTTGCAATAAATGTTTTAAGTATGAAGGGTATTAATTCACTTGCAGAACAGGAAGTGTTTTGTATAAAGGCAACTTTTAGGGAAACTAGTTTCCGTAAAAGTTTAGGGAAGTTTAGTCACTTCATTAAATGCCTTTTGTTCTTTCCAATAAATGCCAAACAACAGACAGCATTGTGGGATATCATAGGCATTCCATCTACAAGTTGAAAGCATTTTTGTAAACAAAATGTTATGCAAACACTGGATTCGAATTACTCCCAAATACTCATCAGAAGGCAGCATGTTTCTGATTTTGGATGAAGTATACTGTTGCACGAAATATGCCAAATATGACATACTGATTTAAAGGCTCTGTAATAAAACACAGCTAGCTGCTTTCAGTGTTACATATATCTTTAGCAGAGTAGACAGTGCCAGAGTGCAATATCACCTTCCATGCTAGAATATCACTTTGGTGCTAATTGCAAACTGGCAAATAAATTGTGAGACAAACCTTATTTGCACTTTCCTTTAAGAAGTGTTGCACAGAGCTGCTGTCAATGCAGAGCATTCCAAATTGAATGGTTCCTTAGAAGTAGTTGCCTATGTAGGCAGTAGCTTACTAGGTTTGCAATGAAGCCACAAGTCTGATATTACAGATCATTATAGAGGTAAACACCCTAAGGGATTAAAACCCAATCTTTAGAGGGATTAAAACCCAATCAATAGGCTAAACATTTGATAATGTGCCATGCAAGTTAAAAACATAGTAGAGATTACAAATACTTCATTCCAAAAGGCTGGATAAGGGAAGTTATAACTAACTGGTGTTGTAACTTACATTAAACCCTTCTGACTCATCATCCTCTGACTTGGTTGGCATTGGTATTCAGTATTACGCATCCAACTACAGTATGTTTTGAGTTTGTATAGCACCACAAGCTCATAACCACATGCCACCAGGACTGTCAGGCCCTATAAAATCCACACAACTGAAATATTTAAATGTATATTAGAAGCAGAAGGAATTTATACACTCTCTGATTTTCCTTATTTTCTTGGAAGGTCACTTATAACAAGCCAAGAATCTTTGCTTCAAGCATACGGAGGTGGGAATTTTAGCATAGCACCCCAATCTTAGGTTGCAAAAATCCTATACATTTATTCATAAAGCTCACTGTTTGGATAGCCTACTAGACAGAATTCGGTTTTGTTCTCTTGCCTTTAGGCTTGGAGAGAGGTTGTTATTAGAATGCATTTGTGAAAGAAAAAATACTTTGGCTCACAAAATAAATTCTATAAAAAGAAGGAAGGGGAAAATGCACACAAAATGATGAATGTGTAATGAAGGCTCTGAGATGTGTGAATCCATGTGCAGCTTTTATTAATCAGAATGGTCAAACAGGCAATAGGTCATATACCAGCAAACAGAGCAATGATGAAAAGGCAAAATCAAAACGATAGTACAGGCAAAGGTCAGGGCAGGCAGATATCAATTAAAAATGTAATCCATAGAGTTCTACAGAGTTTGGGGTTTATATAGGCAGCTTGATGGGCCACAGGTGTTTCAAACAGGAAGGGCCACAGGTGGGCCACAGGTGTTTTTAATCAGCGCGGCCTCCTCCTTAACAGTATGGTGATGTAATATTGAAATATGTCAATTTTGTGGGAAGAAACCATTATTATCTACCATGTATGTTTTTCCACCATTAGTAGTTTTTCACATTATGTAAATGTATACATTTTTTTTTCTCATCTATAGTGAATCATGACCCAAAGCAAAATATGTTAAGATTCTATTTTGGTGTGTTCCCTTTTGATTTTGTTAATATGTTTTCAAGAACCATTAGGTCTGGTTTCGATAGCTGGTAATTTTGGTTAATTTATAGTCATAAGTGTCTCTAGATGATGCATACACTTTTGTGAATCGAACATACAGTCAAGAAGAGTTTGAAAAAATAGTTTGTTCACTGTTAATTGTTTATTTACTAATATTGTTTTGCATGTGTTACATAACATTTCATAAATATATTACATTTAAAAACAAGATACTACTGTCTGTTACATTAGCTTAATTAATTAAAAAAGAAATGACCATCACCTTTCATTACTATCATACTATCAACACAAAAGGTGCATAACATGTATAACCTGGGTAAAAAATTGCCGTCTTTGGTGTTGCCATCCACTATGTTTAATTTACTTTTGTCTGTATCTCCATCTCATGTATAGAACATAGTGATTGGCGAATGTACATCGGATATACACTCAAAATCAGTGCACTGTGGGTATAAATAAGTGAATGATGCAGAAAATGAAGTTGTTTAGTTAGAATTTAGACACCACTATAGACGCTCAATATAGTGCACTAAAGGAGACAAAAAGTGAAATATAAGGATAGAAATTGAAAGAGAAAAAAAATGATTCTAGCTTCAATGTTTTTTATGTTAGGGCAAAAACATGGCTTTTTAAGATTGTTGATGCTTGAGTAGTGGAGCAGATTTGGGACCACATGGCCAAGTTTCGGGTCTCTGCAATTTGTCATCTCTGATACAGTTTTATAAAAAAAAACAACTGATGGCTAAGACAACAAGAAAAACCAATTCAAATGAAATGATGCACATGGCAACATTAATATGCTTTATAAGCACTCAACATCGCTCTGGACTTTAAAACTCATCTAGAATTCTTATGTAGAAGAGTCTCCCATTCATAAATTTGACTGAATCGTTCATGTAATCGCAACTCATCATTATGATATTTCTGACTCTGCTTAAAAGCATCATTGGCTGTGTCTGCCGGGAGGGACTTGATTTTCCATCCCTTGCAAGATTTATTCCTTTTCCTCTAGGTTTTCTTTTATTTGTGGTTCAACTGAAAAATCCTGAAATATCACCTTAATCAATATATCATTCAATTAATCTAAATAACATTCTTAATCAATGTGGGGAAAATTTGTCTTAGAATTTCTTAGAAGTGGCATGCTGGCCAGGTATGGTAACTCATCAATTTGTCCTCTGCATTGAACCCATTAAGAGTAGTGAGTGCAGGAGCAGTGGGCAGCCATTCACTGTGGCATCCAGGAAGTGTTTGGGGTAAGGTGCCTTGCTCAGGGGCACCTTAGTTGTTTACTGCTGGCATTGGGAATTGAACTGTAATTATCAGGTTAGTCAGATCAGTCTTTAACCAGTAGGCCATTCTAATTTACATTTATTCTGTTTGTGTTATCACAAGTATAAAATCGTAACAAAATGAGAATTATGAATAACAGAATTACAGAATGTCACGGAAGGACCAGGCTCCACCCACATTCAACATTCACAGTCACCTGAATACTAATCACCTTCATCTGAATCCAGTCAAGGACAATATAAAAGCACACACACACTCCACTCACCTGTTGTCTGATCTCAACCACAGAAACAGACTCATCTCCATGCTCTATCGTTTACCTGCTCCAGTTTCTGTGTGTCTCCAGATGTAAAATGTAAAACCAGATGTAAAATCTCCTGATATTACAAATATATTAGAGATTTTAGTACTGCAATGTAAACAGATACAAAGCCATATATCCGGACACATCAACATGCACGCCTCCTCTACAAACATTATGTCCTTTAACTTAACATTTGACATTGTCTTCTATTTTTTTCTGTTTGTTCCATACAGTGACTGCAGTTCTAACATATTCAAAAACTGAAATTATAACCAATATGAGATGAGAGTGGCAGGAATGATAAAGTTTGATTAATAAATTCCAGTTAACACAAGCTCTGATGACAAAAGGAAAAATGATATGTATATAAAATATATTATATATATTACATAGTTATATTCTGCAAACTTTTATCATTTCTTTTAACTTACACTATTTCTAATAATTGAGAATATGTATTTCTTTTCAAGAACTTTTGACATTAATAACCATCAATTGTATTTTACGACTAAATGTCACATAACAAATTTTAAACCCAGCGGGGTTCCCATCTTCGGTAGTTCCCATCTTAAATTTTAAACTGTTCATCCATCCATACCACCCTGTCTGGTGTCACTAAGGGGCAGTTGTGGCCTAATAGAGAGTTTGACTTGTAAACCAAAGGTTGCACATTTGATTGCCACAGCTGGCAGAAAATGACTGAGGTACCTTTGAGCAAGGCACCTTTTCCCTGGTTGCTCTCTGGGTGCTGCAGTGATGGCTGCCCACTGCTTCGGGTTTGTATTCCAACTTGGAGTATGTGTTTACTACTCACTGGATAAGTTAAATGTCACATTTCAAGTATGGGTTACCTTTCACTTTCATGTCTACCTCAAAGGATCACTTTAAGATTGTATCACTTTTAACTTCTGTAAAAGCCCCACAATGTCTACAAGGGAACATAGCTGCCCGTCAAAGCCTAGATTTTGGTATGATAGTCAAATTATAAACTTTTCTTTTATCTATGTTTTTAGCTCTTCCACAGATTCTGGTCATTATCCTTTTTGAAGTCTTTGGATGTACGGACACAAAGTTTTGAGATGCTGTTTTCCTGTTGTTGAAAAGAAAATAGAGAATTTTAAAGACGCTGATGCAAATTTGTGTTAACGTTTATTACTAATTAATTCCAGGAGACTATATAATTTTTATTAAAAGCATTTTAATTAAGATTTGATTAAAAACTTTTTGTCCATCAATGGTGGATGCTGTAAGAATTACTGTGTCATTTAGTTCTGAGTTCTTTATTAGCAGTATATGTTCAGTCCTGCAAAATTTTTAAAAAAGTCCTCCTGCCTGGTCTGCAGAAACAAACATTCAATTTGCATAATCTGTGGCATTTATGAAGACCTTTGATGTACTGTATATATTTTAGCTATCTGTCTTGGTCTTTATGAAGTCTTAAGGCAGAGTAGCAACCCAGACAAAAGTGACACTTGAGGCTTGTATTTGGGTTCGAAAAATGGAGCATTGAGATAAAAAGCCACAATGTGCTGATGCCTGGTAGCAAGAGTCTTTAAGACATTCCTGAAATTCTGTGTATCGCCCTTGTCGCCCCCAAAATACCTTGTTAGTTCATAATGTTTAACATAATGGTGTTTGGATCAGAGCTTAAAGTCTGGAAACACTGCTTTAAGACCCTGTCTGTGATCACTTATTGTAAATAGCATGTATTGGATGGATTCCTCTGTGAATAGAGACAACACCAGCTGGACAATTTCTTTAAGGTTCATTATTATGGCTCATGCTTCATCTCTTTCAAGGACTTCCTACCATAATGGGTAATAACCTCAGTAAAGTGGAATATTCATGCCTATTTCCACCAGTGCTTCGTTTGGCAGCAGATGTTTTTGAGATTGGTTGTCGTTTATTAAGCCTATCAAAGTGCTGATATGGAAATGTGCAGATTTTTGTGTTTAGATATTCAAGCGTAAAATACTTCTGTTAAATCATTTCGTTGATACGCTTTAAGTGTGCTTAAAGGATATGCTGTTTTCATATCATCCACATCCACAAATGGTTTCTTTCACTTAGCAGTGGACAACTCTGCATTTACCACAGCAGCACTGACAAAAGCATTACTTTTCATGATAGCTTCCACTAATTCATTAAGAAGGGCATCGCTAATATACTGTTCATGCTCTGGCTGAACAATGATTGAGTCTCTCATGAGAGGTTTGGAGAGCAGGAATATGTGCACTAAATTGGATTTGGTGAGAATCATGTTTCCTGGGCATTTTCAAGAATAAAGAAGCCAATTTGCTTCTCAGCAGAGACTCAAAAGGACTACAGCCAGGACTTTCAAGTTGAGGAGGTTTCTGTGAGGAGTTAGCCTTTTTCAACCTGACTGCATTTTTGTCAAGACAATTAGGTTTGTCAATACACATGAGTGACATTTTTAAAATGGACACTCCACTATCTTGTGTTGTTTTAAATGTTTCCTCAAATGTCTAAGAAGAGTTTTATCATTAAATGACTGCTTGAATCCATATTTAGGACATATGGATGAAACACTTTCCATTGGATGTTCATCATACAGTGTCTGTGTATGTAACAGTGTATTTTTAAAGCATTTACAGACTGAAATGTACAGACACAGTCATCATGGAGATGTGCCAATGGACTGACTGAGGAAACACTGCCATGTTGTAATGATAGTGTTTTAACACCTGTGGCCTGTTTTTAAAGGCAGCAGCACAAAGTTTGCACCTTCAGGCCATTTTGCTTAATATTGTGGACTAATTCCTATCTCAGCTCACAGTCTTTATTCACATTTTAGTCACTATATGCAATATGTCTATTATAGTTCATAGTTTTCCATAAACATACCAAACTGAAAACCTTGTCCGTTAGCCAGCTGCTTTAGCTTTAACCTAAAATAAAAGTTAGTTATGTTGCAATGTTCGCAAATACAGTATCTTGTTGCATACATTAAAGGACAATAGTCTTAGCAAAAAGTAGAGTCAACTTTGGCCCTTTCTGTACTTACATATACACATATAGAGATAGGAATGGGTTGGACCAGTTATTTTGTTTTTGCTACACTGAGTTGCAGATGAAAATGTAAAGGGACAGAAAAGGAGACAAAACAGTTCCTTGAGGGGTGCCTATGTTGTGAAACACCTTTTGGGACAGACAGTTCCACAGCCCTATAAACTGTGGTCTACCTGTAATCAGTGACCCAGGAGATCATTGAGATACATTGAGGTACACTTCTCAGTAATGCTGATTGAATGGTGTTGAAAGCACTGGAGAAGTCAAAGAACATGACTATCACAGTGCTGTCAGTAATGTCTATATGTAAATAGATCTTCTGCAGGATCTCCACTGCAATCTGGGGGCAGTAAACAACTGCAGAGGGTCCAGACTATCCTTTCCATAGTCTTCATTACATGTAATGTCAGTGCTGCTGGTCTGTAGTCATTGAGATCAATATTTCTTATAGCAGTGGTACTCTCTCAGGCTGAGGCTCAGCTTAAAAATGAGCATCATTTGTGGGGATATTTTGGTAGCACTCCGTGCTGAGGGCTGTTTCTTGATACTCTAGAGATATAATATGGGTGGATGGGTGATAGAGTGTTGTAGTGGATTCCAGATCAAATCTGTTCTATCTTAATCTTTTTGAAACTGTCAGCCATCAATGAGTCACCCTTCATCATTTCCCTCATTGTTGAGGCCAGTAATCTCCCTCATACCACTCCAGACCTCTTTCACCATATTCATCTGCAGCTTGTCCTCCAGTTTTCGGCTGCAGCAGTCTTTGCATACCCTTAGCTTTTCCCAAGCATGATCAGCTGGTTACAGATGTAAACAATGTCCTAGCGGCGCTTGCATGAATGAGCAGCATGCAACAAAACGATTAATTAAACTGCTTACCGACCATTACTGATCTGCAATGTGTTGTTTAAAGCAAACAAACTGTATAAACATACAGAAAAGAAAAGTCAGAAAACTAAAAATTACACTGTCACTAGTACAATCTTGGATAGTAAAGTTTTATAGTCTTAGTATAGTATAGTGTTATGGGAAACACTGTATTAATGGTATACATTTTCTGTATTCAAATATTTCAAGTCAATCTAAGATATGACTATAATGACCTCAGTTAACTAGCACTGACACTGGGCAAATTCGAGTTAGAAGTTAGCATCCATATGCCCTACTCTTTACGAAGGGCAGAGCCATTCAAATGTGAACTCAGGAGGAAGTAGGGCAATTGTGTCACTTAATGTGGCCATTTGAAACACACTTGGCAAAGGGAGCAATAAAAAACAATGGAATTTTTTCTTTACCCGATGACTCTTCATGTGGCAAATCCTTTTCAAAGTGGCCTTCTAGGAGCAAAAACAATTTGTCCTTGTCTTTGGAATTTGTCCTCTATATTTTCTCTGTATAGCCAGAAAGCTGGACCACTGGTTGAGTCTGGTTTCTCCCAAGATTCTTTTCTCCATTATTACATCTTTTTGAGTTTTGATTTCGTGCCACATTTGCCTCTGCCATGTTTATGGGGGACTGTTGGAACAAGACACATATACTTTATTCATTTTTCTGGACAATTTCAAAAAGGAATTTAAAATCGCATTTGCAATTTCAATTTGCAAATGCAAATTGTTTGATGAAAATGTAAAGTTCATTTGCAATTGCATTTCCCATGTCTTACAAGTTATATCCCTGTCATATTTAAATTGCAATAGCAATTACTCATTTGCTGTTTTATTATGTACTTTCTTAAGGCCATTGTGAATGTAACTGCTGAACTAGAACGCTATAGACATTTAATTCTTATTTTTTAATTATTTAATTATCCTTCAGTGATATATATGTGTGTGTGTAGACAGAGTACAACTGAATATAGCACAGTTTAAAATAGTATACTACGGTGCGGCTATTTCTATTATTGTAGTGCATACAATTTTGTACACAGCAAATTACTAAGTGATAAAAAACGTTGTTAAGCAGCCAGTGTTAAAATCAGATATTTAGTTACAAATGTCTTGTGCTTTACCACTTGTTGAATTCTACATTTGGCAGATGCTTTTATCCAAAGCGACAGTCCACTCAAGTCATACATTTGGTTAATAAATACATTTGGCAGAGCGTTTTCAATTCTTATTCCTGTTCTAACGTTTCCATCATCTTTCTTGGCTGGATTTGCCCTTACTCAATGCAGTAAATTCCAAAGTGTAGTATTAATGTAATTTTACCACTAAAACAAATCAGATATATTTTAAATAATATTGTTTGTGTTACGGTGGAGGCTCCAGCCTCTTTTCCGCCATGCCATCAGAGGGAACCCTCACCGGAATACTGATCGGAGTTCCACGAACTACAATTCCACTGAAATTAAAATTGCACTACAATTGCACTTACCTGGACTGATTACTTCCTGGTTGTCACCTGCAACTCATCATCGTGCCCCATATAAACTGGACATTCTCAGTTAATTATTGCGAAGTCTTGATTTGCTGTGTGCATCATTACGGAGCTTTTTTCCCCCCTGTCTGTTATTCGTTAGTTTACTGTTTATTATGAGGATTGTTTTTTGTTATCGATTGTTTGCTGCCTGCCCTAGTACTTTGGTATATACAGGGGTTGGACAATGAAACTGAAACGCCTGGTTTTAGACCACAATAATTCATTAGTATGGTGTAGGGCAGGGGTCATCAACTATATTTGTCAGAGGGCCAGAGTTTTACCAGACAGTCTCCTTGGGGGCCGGACCCCCAAGAAGAAA